>JASTWL010000870.1:0-70308 GCA_035220575.1 Temnothorax rugatulus | reverse complement strand
GGGCCCACGCTCCAATCCCGTATGCGGGTTCCCGCCCGCTGGGGGGGCTGTCGCTGGACCGCCGGGACGGTACCGACGCCTTCCGGAATAAGGACGTTTCCCGCAACCTCTCCATTCAATTCTTCCTCGCTCATGATGGGCGAGGGAGGGGGATCTACGCCCTTTATTTCGCCTCTTCGTAACGCACTAGGCGCGCGCGCAGCACCGGCACGATACCGGCAGTTTTTAAATTGCGACTCTCTAATTGCTGATGTAGCTGGACCTTCGATAACTTGTTGATCCAGCGGTGTGGGGACTCGCTCACCGGCATCTCGTTACCCGGACGCAATATCGCCACCCCACGCGCGAAAGCTCGTCACTGGTGACCGCGGTATCTCCAGCTCAAGGGAGCAGATATCTTCGCGAAACACGGCGGGGCCGGGCAAAGGTAGCGTTCCGAAATCTAATTCCCCTTTATATTACGCGCGACATCAATATCTCTATCGAAGACACAATCCATAAAAATATCCAAGGACGTAAAGTGCATAAGAAAGCACTTTATGAAAATTATAGAGGGGAATAAAATGCTGCCTTTTCCAAGACGATGAAAATGTACGATTAATATTATTTAAAAAGTTACGAAATATATCGTTGAGACATGCCTCTGTAAAAAAATTGAAAAAAAAGTAATGTCATAAATGTCTATTCGGCGGTACTGATAATATTAAAATCACAAGCGTCTGTCCTGAACGTCATTTACTAAATAAAATACCACAAGCATCTATTTTGATGGTACTGATTATAATAAAAATCAGATGCGTCTATTCTAATGCTGCTGACAAAATAAAATTTCAGAAGCGTCTGTTATGACGGTACTGATTTTTACAAATGTATCATTTGTACATTACAATCGGAGAGACGAGAAAATATATGGCTGCGTTCTCACGGAAATGGGCGTTGGAGGGGCCCATTTTATATCTCAATATTCAAAATCACATAATTTTGATTTTGTAATACACTTCAGAAAAAAATGTACTATAAATATATTTGTCCCTTTATATCATAAATATATTGCGACGCTTTTTCCTCCGGTCTCGCTATCCGGAGGAGGGCTATCGTGGATTAACTTACCGATTCACTACTCTCACTTACTATGGGCGCCAGGCGTGGCTACGCACGCCACCGAACACAATATTATTATTAATCTCCACGCGAATCTGCCCGAAGACTCAGGGCTGGGCTTGTGGCCGGCGGGAATTTGGAGCGGGGCGGTACGCAATTAGAGCACAGAAATAAAACAGAAAAGATATATTTGAACAAAAGAAAACAGATATATATATTAAAGACAGAAAGATAGAGAAGATGCTCGAAATCAGTCGGAAGTCGGAAGGTTTACGGTAGCGCGATACTTAGAAACTAACGCGAGGTAACGAACGCGAAGACAGAAGCGACGCGAACATTCCATTAACGCAACTCATCCGCCGCAATATAATTCCAAACGAATTCTTAGCCGACGCGAAGATTAATATAATCCCAATTGACGCATTCTTCGCTGACGCGACGATTACCGCGATAGAACACCATTAGCGAATTAATTCTTATCGCGAATTCGACTCGACGATTCCGCAAGGACGAATACGATACAACGCGACACAACACGATGTACGACGCGGCCGCATGCCACGTACACAAAACTTATGTGACTTTCGCTGGCGACACTCGGGCGTTTGCGATCCCGTACGCAACACGAAACACGAAATGAAACACGTATCGCGGACGATCCCGCGGTCAGCCGCGCAAATCCCGTCTCGCACGAGTCCGGCGATTCCGCGGTGCCACGTCGATCCCGACGATCGCGGCCAACGCCAATTAACGGTCTCCGCAGCCCGAATGCGTAGCGTCACAATGACGGGGTCGAGTGCCCTCCAAAATACCTGGCCACTCGGCGCCCGCCTCACACAATAATTACCGCGATCTTTCCGGCGTGACTCCCGTCGTTACTCGCCGTCCGATCGCGCACAATACACGAAACGACACTCACGAAACGCACGCGGGTGACTGTCGGCCGCGGCGGAATTCCCGGGGAGGGTCCCCTACGGTCTCTACCTACTTGGAGTTCTGCTGTCGGCGAGGCCCCGGCGAGGATTCCGATACGATCCTCCCTTTTTACTCTCTCACGACGGTAACAGCACAGCAGGTACTCTATACACACTCCGGGGCCGGCGCCTCGAGCAGAACGTCCGTTTCACCGCGAAGACGCCAGGGTGGTGACCTTACAAAAGATCGCTGATCGGTCCGGGAGGTCCACCTCGAGGCTGGAGATGCGTCTCTCGTCACGGCTGGCACGACAGTGCCGGGATAATGGCGGGTCGGGCTCGCGTCGGCTCCCCGCGCCTGCGCACTCGGTGCGTTCCGCGCGCGCTCTCCAATGCGAGCGCCGTCCCTGACTGCACGCGGTGGCGTTACTCCACGGCGCCTCCACTGCTGCGACGCTGTTACTCGCGCCTCCACCTCGGTGCGGCCTTTTCTTAACGAGTCCGGCTGTCCTGGCCGCGACTCGTAGCTCGGCGTAACGTGTGCCTGGCTGGCCGGGCCATGGCCACGTCGCCGGCAACCCGTGGGGCGACGGCCACGAGGACGGTACCTTCTTCGTGCCGTTTCGTTCGCCCTGGCTCTCTCGGGCAGCTCAGGGCGTCCCCCAGGTGTATGCAGTTGTCCCTGGCCGTTGGTGCCGATCGCGGTGTCGATCCTCCATGGGCGCTCGCCGTGGTGCACGGGGAGGGACGGACGCGGCCCGAACCACAGCCACGTCTCCCAGCCGTCTCCTTGTCCTCTCAATCTCCCCCGTTGCGGCTCACGGCCGTTACAACCGCGCTCTGGTCATCCCTGGCAATCTTTCCTACGAACTTAGACTAAGATTAATGCAACGCTAGGACCCTTCCCCCGCCCCGCGCGAGGGAGCATCCCCAAATTCCCCTCGGCCGAGCCCGTCCGGAAAGTGGACGCGACTTGTCACGTCACAATATATAGTACATATATAATATATACATATATAATAATACATGTTTGTATTTTTTATTATTATTCTCAGTAAAATAAAAATATCAATAATACTGAGAGCATATGTTTATATACATAATGCGCATATATATATATATATATATATATATATATATATATATATATATATGTTTATATACAGGATGTTTTTTAATCTTTCCACGCAATTATCTCCTGAACTATTTCTTTTTTGAAAAAATATTTCAAACAAAACTTACTCTGTTTCAAAGGGAATATCTTATTATAGATACAAGTCTTGTGTAGAAGTGCCTCTGAGATTTCAAGGTGGTTAATTTTTTTTAATAAAAACCCTTATTTTTTATTGTTCCATTTATTTCTGCTAACAACTTTTGCTTGAAACATTTTTTATTTGCCTTTTGTATGTTATTGGAAAATTTGTTAAATTTTTAATATTACGATATATTCCAGTCAAAATACGCAAAAAAGGGGGTAGTAGCTGGAAAAAATTGCAACACAAGGATTTATTATAAGTCATTGTGTTCAGAGAAATATACTGAACTACATATCCAAATTCCGCCATTTTCCGCTATCCCTAAGTATGTTCTTTATTAACAATTTATAAACAAATTCGTTTTTCTCCACAAATACGATAAATTTCTAAATTTTTGTACAGATCAAAGTTGTAGAGCAAACAAATATCTACAAAAAAAGTTCGTATGAATTTTTCGAAATATCTCATATTATTTGAGATATTTACAACAAGAGCTACTAGACTACGCGCGGAGCGGAGCGAAGTCCTAACAAGCATACGGTAGTCTCTACCGGTCGCTGCTAGTTGTTCTACAAAGAAATTGAGTTGGTTCTCGATACTGGTATGTGTCTATGTATGTATATATATATACATGTGTGTGTGTGTGTGTGTGTGTGTGTGTGGTGTGTGTGTGTGTGTGGTGGGGGGGGGGGGGGTACATAGACACATACCAGTAACGAGAACCAACTCAATTTCCTTGTAGAACGTGCAGCGACCGGTAGAGACTGCCGTATGCTTGTTAGAACTCTTCGCTCCGCTCCGCGCGTAGCCTAGTAGCTCTTGTTGCAAATATCTCAAATAATATGAGATATTTCAAAAAATTCATACGAACTTTTTTTTGTAGATATTTGTCTGCTCTACAACTTTGATCTGTACAAAAATTTCAAAATTTATCGTATTTGTGGAGAAAAACGAATTTGTTTATAAATTGTTAATAAAGAACATACTTACGGACAGCGGAAAATGGCGGAATTTGGATATGTAGTTCAGTATATTTCTCTGAACATAATGACTTATAATAAATCCTTGTGTTGCAATATTTTCTAGGTCTAATCGTATTTTGACTGGACTAATATGTCGATAATTGTTTGTTGGAGGGAAAAGTGGTACAGTGAACTTTTTGTCTTGATTTAGTCTCAGGAATATGCTGTTGCAATAGTGTTTCAATTTTTGTAAACACTTATGTATGTTGTTGCATAATTTATACGACAATATTTTCTATTTTCGGGCACTATTGGCAACAACATATTCCTGACACCAAATCAAGTCAAAAAGGCCTGTACCATTTTTCTCTCCGACAAATAATGAGATCTCGCAAATAGTAAAAAATACAAATGTTACTTGTAAATATCATGCAAATAAAAAAAATGTTTCAAGCAAAAGTTGTTCAAAAATTAGTAGAAAAAGATGGTACAATACAAAACAGGGGTTTTTATTTTAAAAAACATTACCTTGAAATGTCACAGGCACCTTCACTTAGACCTGTGTTTATAATAAGATGTCCCCTTTGAAACAGAATAAGTTTTATTTAAAATTTTTTTTGAAAAAGAAATGGTTTAGGAGATAATTGCGGGAAATGGAACACATATACCCTGTATATAATGAACACATCTTCCAATATATATAATTGTCATAGACGCTATAATTGCGTATATGTACACATATGTGTATGTGTCAGGGATCGGCAAAAAAGATATTTTATTTTTCATTTTTTAATTATTCACGAAATTAGCAATAACAACAATGTAAATTTTTATGAAATTTGCAAAATTGGAACTAGTAAAAAAATTACTAATTACGTACAAATTAATATTAAGGAAAAAGTGAATAACTCATTATAAAAATAAGTAATTTGTCAGACACAAATTTCTAGTTGCGTAAAAATAATATTTAGGCAAAAATGAATTAATTTTTATTAAAAATTGGTAATTAGTAAAAATAAATTCTGTATCCCAATCAGCAAAGAAATGTTTTTAAAAATATTTTTAAAAACATTTGGAAAATATTTTTAAAAACATTTTTAAAAATGTTAAAAATGATGGGTTAAGTTCGCTTTTTTAAATTAAAAAAACATTTATTTTAACATTTAAAAAAACATTTTTTTAACGTTTAAAAACGTTTATTTTAACGTTTAAGAAAAATGTTTTTTTAGTGTTTAAAAAATGTTTATTTTAACGTTTAAGAAAAATGTTTTTTTAGTGTTTAAAAAATGTTTATTTTAATGTTTAAAAAGATATTTTTTTAGTGTTTGAAAAATGTTTATTTTATTGTTTAAAAAGATATTTTTTTAGTGTTTGAAAACGTTTATTTTAACGTTTAAGAAAAATGTTTTTTTAGTGTTTAAAAAATGTTTATTTTAATGTTTAAAAAGATATTTTTTTAGTGTTTGAAAACGTTTATTTTAACGTTTAAAAAGACATTTTTTAAATGTTTTTCAAACATTATTTTAAGATTTGAATAAATATTTCTTTCACATTAGAAAAGTTTTTTTAATATTTGAAAAACAACATCTTAAAAATTGTTCTTTTATATATTTATATTATTAGTTGTATAAAAATCTTAGTATTTGTATTAAAAGAACATTTTTCAAACGTAAAATGTTTTTCAAACATTTAAACAACCTTTCAAAAATGTGAAACAATTATTTTTCAAATCTAAAATAAATGTTTCATAAACGTTAAAAAACATTTTTTATTTATAAACTTAATTGTGTGCTCATTGATAGGGTTTAAAACAACAAAGTACTTTATTAAAATTGAAAAAATAAATGTTAAAATTTTATTTTTCTTATTATATAATTTTAATATGTTTCTACACGAAATAATATATCTGTATGTTATTTATATATACCTATATATATTTTTTTCTTTCTTACATGTCTAATATATTTATCATATACTAAAAATATCTTTATGGGAGATTTTTTTCCTCATCATTCTTTTCCTCATTATTGTTCTCATCACTACTCTTGCAGTTTTCAGAGTCATCATCGTCGTCATCTGAATGAGCCTCATTATTGTTGCCGGTGTGTCTGTTAATGTTAAATATATCAGTATTAATGAACAAATATAATTAATGTTGTACAGTCCTATGACTTCTTATAAATCTTTGACTTATAGATATATATCTATATAATAACCATAACCAAATCTGCAAAATAAATCTTACATAATACTAAAATGTATATTTACTTTTTCATATGAAAAGTAGCCTGAGCTAGCCATGGTCCCGCTTTTCTACCAAACATCGTCTCGTTTATTGTTGGAAATTCCTTAGTTACCGCATCTGTAAGAAAAAATATAACATTATTATAGCAAGAAAAGATAAGTTAAAGTTAACGAGAGCCGAGATTAAAGTTCATGTACTACATTAGAAATTAGAAATGGACAAATTAGACTCTCTGCGGCAAAGTATACATTCGTGGCTCGCTTTCCCGTGCAGCGTAATGGTGGCAAATCAGCCGTAGCGAAAAGATTAACTGTAAAATAATATAAAATCTTACCGATCATTACTTTGGTTATTCGGCGCTTCGATAACTTCAATTTGGTTCCTCGTTGACCCTTCCAATTAAAAAGGCTTGCTAGTTTATCGTCCAGAACTATCCGAAGAACGGAATTGACCTTTTTCTGAACAGATTCTCCCATAACTGATAAATGTAGGGCATTGACCTATAAATTTTATAAAATTATAGTATATATATATATGAAGATCGAGAGCTCGAGAAAGAATCAGATATCTTACCACTTCCGAATAAAAAGTTTCGTCCTTCTTTAGTCTATGTTCGATTTCTTTTAGATCATCCAGATTTGTTATTGGAAATTCATCCAAAATATGCACAGTAGTAGGTTTTTCAGTTGTAGGTTTTTTCGCCATCATCTCTGTTTCAAAAAAACTTTCTAAATTTCTGTCCGTTCTGCGCAAGACCAGTTTACATGATAACATTTCAGCTGAAAGTAATAAAAAACAGAATGTTATTAACTTTGTTCTAAAAAATTAAACATTAATCAAATATAAACTCAATTTTGTGAAGTTTCTACTATATAATTGGCATAAACCATATTGTGAGCCAAACTAATGTAATAGTGTATTAAAACATTTATTTTCGATTATAATATAATTTTATTACTAAAATAGTAACAATTTTTCATTTTAAACTATTTTTTTAAAATAGTAATAATAACACTACACTTAAAAAAAAGTATTTTAAATAATATTTTAGTAATTTATGTTCGCTAGTGTTGAATAATCGAACAACCTACAATAAAAAATTTTAGTTGATTTATGTATTTATTTCATCATCTAAAGTTTACACTCGATTTCAATCCATTCGCAAACAAGGTTGTAAAATAAACAAACTTTGCTTGTAAACTACATAAGTTGCTTTTTTTTTACACGCGTATGTATTGAATATAACATTCAATAGAAAAATCTTACATTTATACATAAACAACGATATTATCAACATACCATTGAGATAACAAACTGCATCTGCTAGAGATTCTAACGTGACTTCTCCTTCAGAGGTATAAGCACATCTATGATTTTTTGTATGTATTTTACATCCTTTGGCACTCAAAGAAAATTTTGGAGAACTCCATATTCCTTCTGAAGTAGCTGTAGGCTTTGATTTGCGTACTTCTGTACAAAAGGAACTCTCTTTTGAGACTCCCTCACAGTGTATATCATCATCTTTGTTCTTCGATATTTCACGAACATTTATTTCCTGTAAAAAATCGGTTGTTATTTATTGTTATCTAAACATGTTAAAACTTCATCTACATATATAACCGTTTTACCATTTTCTCCACTTTGTCAGTGTCAGACAATGGCCGATTCGTCCGCGCCGACTTGCTCGACAATTTTGGTATTGGTGGTGTCAACTTTCGTCTTTTTTCGAAATTTTCTTTGTCCGATTCAAAATGTTTTATTGGTTTCTTCAAGCGTTTTGCCTTTTTCTTCGATGTCCGAATATACTTTAGCATTAGGATATTTAGCAATTTTTATGAGCATTTTCATCCCTCGATCATAGTTTTCTGCAAAAATCATGAATTTCAGTTATAAGTGCAAGAATGTAAATCATTGAAAAACAAATTATTTGTCAAAAAGTTATCTCATTGTAAACATTACCAATGCCTTCTTGTATCTTCTGAATACAAAAACAATTCCACTTCGAATCGGCTTTTACACACTGTTTCACTAATTTACGTATTGTCGCTTTATGTTCATCCATAGGATACCAACTCAATGCTCCCATATTCGTAATCCATGATGATGGAATAAGATCATTGAAACCTTCAATATCGTCTTCTTCGTCACTTTCAAAGTAAACAATAGACCACTCTTTCACATTGTCTTCAGTACACATTTTACTAGCAAGTACTGATTTTTCACCAGTAACTTTATCATTTATATCTGGTAAATTATCGTTCATATTTGTATCTGTCGAATTAATTGGATCACTCATATTAATTATCCTTAACTTCTGTGGAAATACAAAAAATACGTACATTTGTAAGATTTTATAATTGTACATATATGAGCTTATTAGATTGACAATATTCCAAGAGAAATTTTGTAATACTATTACGCAAATTTTTTGGGGGAAAACTTGAATATGATTATTTATAATGGAGTCATTCGTAAGTACAAAAATTAGGTGTGCTATTATTAGACTTATAAAGAACTGATGAACCTTTTTATTTGGAATACTGCATTGTTGGGCTTGATAAAAAACAATCCCAACTCTGGTAATTGTGTAATACCAATTCAATTAAATTTAGAAAAATACACTATACTGTATTTTTTCAATATGTGCAATTATTTAAATAAATAATTTTGCAAATATGACTTTATTTTCGTAATCAACTATCCAAAATCTCCTATATCTTGTATTACCATTTATGTGCAAAAATGAAAAGACATGGATGAAATATTTTTCGTAGTTCTATATTTGTGCCAAATTAAAGAAAAATCGGAGTGTATTACTTGGGTAAATTTACTTGTGAGGAAAACGTCGAAGTAGTCATGAGGAGAGTCGAGAAAGATTCTGCAAACTATGTGTAAATAAAAATAAAAAATAATTCCAAACATTTAAATTTATAACAGAACACCATTTTTAGTTAATAATAATTAAATCAATTTCAATACAATTAAAAAACCTAATTTTCTATTTAAATAAAAATTATTAACAAATGCAAAATAACATATTTTTTAATGTTTGTAAAGTTGTAAATTTTTAAGTAAAAAATTACATGTAAAAAATACGTTTAGATAAAAATTAGAAGAATTTAATGAAATACTAATGAAAATACTGTGCAGGAACTTCCTTGATTCCAATAATTCTTTCGGTTTTCTGTGGAGTGTACTTAAAAGTGCTTAAAATTGATTTGTTATTTCAAGTAAAATTATACTTTAAACGAATATCAAAATGTTAAATAAATATCAAAACTACACACAATTAGGTATTCAATATTTTTAATACATTTATTCCGGTTCCCCTTTAAGCTTTTAATTGTTCACATTTTAGTGATTTAACTAAATATATAGAGCTTATACAGTATTTAAAAAAGGGTTACATATTTTGAGAGCAGGTATAGTACTCATTAAAATAAGAATATAAAATGTCCAGTAAGCGGATCCTGAATCAAATACTTGTTGAGATATGGATTAATCTTTACTGTATATTATAGGAGGTGTTCTATGTGTTTCCCATTTATTGTCATATTTTAAATTAAAAAAAATACACATTCTTGCAATGTTTGTACGTCGTCAATGGATGTTGAATACACTAAGTCTTCAAATGATAAACATTATCTTCTTCTTATATTAATGTTATTTCTGCCAATACAGTAAGGTTTGACGTTAGTCAGTATTAAGTATTGAGGTTATAAGTACCAGTATATGGGGTTCTTGTAAGTAGAGAGTACATTTTTGTCATTCTGTGCAGTTTAAATAGTAAAATAAATATAACGCAACTAATATAAGAAAAGGGCAATATGTGTGGTGTGTGTTTATCATATGAAGACCTTGGTATATTCAATACCTATCGACGACGTACAAACATTGCAGGAATATATATTTTTTTATTTACCATGTGTGACAATGAATGTGAGCCACATACACACACACAGAGCACCTCCTATAATATACGATAAAGAATAGCCCATATCTCAACAGATATTTGATTTAGGACCCATGTTTATTGGACATTTTTTTTTTAATTTTGATAAGTACCTGCTCTTAAAATATCTAACAATTTTTTAAGTATAATATACTTAATTAAGTATAATAACTAAAGTATAATAACTAAATTAAGTATAATAACCCTGTATAATATAATCATAAGTGAATTACTTTTACCTCTAATATTTCTTGTCACAACAGTGATATACGCTTCGTTGATATCAGACACGATAATGCTAAGTATACACTCAGCATGAGATCGTCCCGTATCTATATCGCGAGCCGATGAGTTGCGAGTACCCAAGATTATCAAATTTCTATAATAGTTGATCCGATCAAGTTCTGAATAAGCCCATAAGATATAATACCAGATAAAGAGAGAAATGGAATAAAATAGAATAAATGGAGTGAAATAGAAAAGTATAAGACATAGCATCCGAAGGTCTATTTAAGTGTGTCACAATGTAAAATGGATGATATGCTCCGTTAAAGTGTGTCACAATGTAAAATTGATGATACAACATAACCGTTTTTGTACGGCAACTGTACATATTTTATAGTAATTTCTGACAATGGCCACGTTTTAAGATTAGATAATTTTTTAACTTTAAATATCCCTACGCGGGAACTCTCAGAAGGTATAGTGTAAAAGTCGCATTTGTTAATAAATTCTTTACCAACAACAATTGGAACCTGTAAACGCTCTGAAAAAGCTATATTCTCAACTTGAATGATAGTTCCGGCAATAGTACCACAGCAATTATTAGGACTTTGGTTTGTTATTTTGAATTTTGGAAGAGCAACTCCACGATACTGACGCGTGCAACCTGGTAACACCGGACCGGTATTATGGGGATAAAAAAACTTTAGAAATTGATTATCTTGGCGATTTTCCGTTAAGTAATGAGACTCAAACGACATTATTTCTCCAATTCGTCGTCCTATTTGTTCAAGTGGCTTACTGCGTCCTCTGACTTTTCTCTTAATGTTCTGCATAAAATTTTCAAAAGGAAATGCAGATATCGTATTTAGGGAGAAATCATCTAACTTGTTGACAAAATAATCTGCATCGTCAGCTATGTGAATGTTATTATGGAAATTGTGGGTAATAAAATTTTTATCGTACAATATTGCAGTCGACTGAACACAATGTCTTAAAAGAGCTTTGGCAAATTCACGAAGTTCCTGCTCTTTACAAAGATTCGCGTTTAATAAAATTCTTAGTGCAAAATGAAATTCTAAGAAATGAACATATTTCTCTTCACTCAGAACATTTTTGAGAACAATTGGCCCTAGATACAAAATAAATAATCTGAATTCCGTTCCTTTCCACCGTAAAACAATGTACAGCTCTCTAGGTTTTCTCGCAAACTCTACGGGAATATAGCGTTGAAACCGAACAAGAAGGTTTGAGATTAATTCAATTTGAGCAGCCGAAAGTCTATGAGGAATTGCTCCCTTGTACCACATATTCACTATCAACGAACGCATTACGCCAAGGCAGTCCAAGTGTAAATAGTCGAGAATAAAATGACGCACAAAATCTAAACCCGCAATTCTAGTAAGAGGGGTATCTCGGCGACGAAAATTCGGATCTGTCCATTGTATAAAATCGTCACAAGTGCGAGCAGGACTGTCTAAATCAATAAAGATTCGTCGATTGTCTGAGGTGACACCTCGAACAGTACACCTAGTGCAGGAATGAAATCCTGTATGTGATACGGTTCCCATAATATAACTTTTCGCTGAAGCATCGCAAACAAAATAAACACCATCTAACTGTGCAGTATGATTCTCAAAATGAAGGCCATTCTCATGGAGACTATTAATTTCAGTTATAAAATCTGTTAAATAATCTTCTAAATTTACAGGTTTTTCTTTACCGTAATAAATTCCTACAGGAAATACTTGTTTACGCAATTCTGGAACGGATACTACAGTGCATAATATAGGATACACTTGATCAGGCGAACTTCTAAACAGAGGTAATCCATCAATGTTTATTAATAACTTAAAAGAATCTACGGTTTTCAAATACTTAGGAGCAATTTTTAGTAATTGTTTTTGCAATCCAATGTGTATGTAATAACCAGGCTCAACAACTTTTTTAATTAATTTTACGTCTGTTTTCAGCAGTGTTCGTGCACTGACAGGGAATCTGGATTCTAATTCATCAGCAAAACATTCGTGATTTTCTTTTAAACCTTTCAATAAGGCTGAAGTGGCTTCGTGCGTTATATTATATTTTAAAGCCCAACCGCGGAGAAATTTTAGCACTTTTGAGTTAGCAGAAACTGAATTTGTACTAGATCCAGAATAACTCGAATTAGATGGTGAACGCGAATAGTGGAGAGGATCATTAGGGTCAATATTTTCATATAAAATATTATCTTCTCTATAATCATCGTTATTCTCAAAATCAAAGTGTTCAGAGTACTCAAAATGATCAGAATTATTAGAAAATTCGGAATGGTGAGCAAGTTCAGAATGATGAGAAAGTTCAGAATAATGAGAAAGTTCGGATTCTTTTTGATTATGAAGAAAATCTGGTATTACGGAAGTTTGGCTTTTAATGGAAGCATGTGCTTGCTGAATATGCGATTGATCGAATTCAATTGAAGAATCTGTTGAATTGAGTTCTTCTACAACTTCAACATTCACTTTCCGCCTTTTAACTGTCTTGGAAAGCTTATGAAACGGTATGTTTTTTGGCATGTTCTGAAATAAACTGCAAATAAATTTAAATATATGTTTATATAAAATACATAGATTTCAAAGTATATGTATCTTTATTCTTTAAAAACATTTATTTTTTCAGATTTTCTACTGCACAATCACTATAACAAATGTGTTAATGGAAAAAAATATAACAAAATTAAAAAAAACTGACAGTATAAAATAAACTATAGGAAGGAAGGCTGGCCGATACAGATAAAAAGGATAGAGAACGAAGCTGCATACTTTGGACTGACTTACTAGAAATGTAGCTAAGACCTACACTACGACATAGCCACTATAGACCTTAGCCACAGTTAATGTATATACGAGTTGTCAAAAATAGATTGTCAAAAATAGTATGAAATAAGTCAAGTAATAAAATTGTTACTGTTATCTATACCGTTGTTACTATTATCAAACGATATTATTTATTATTTGACAGTATAAAATTGTAATGCATATATTAAAATTACATGTATAAAAAGCTTATCTAATTAACGCTTTAAAAAAATTAATCAAGAATAAAATAGAAAAAAAACATTATTTTTTTTAATCTTAAACCTCAATTATATTGACTGTTAATATCTCAAGAAAAACTTTTGTTTTTAATAAAATACACATACAAATAAAATATTAATTAAAAAGAAATCAAATTAAATGTATCAAATATTACAGCGTGTTTTAAAACAAAAACATCTTAAAGATATTTACAACCTGTTTTTATTACCAATATGTTGTTACTAATATCTATACTGTTGTTACTATTATCAAACGATTATTTATAATTTATTATTTAACAATATAAAATTGTGATGCATATATTAAAATTGCATGTATTAAAAGCCATCAAAATACATAGAGTCTAACTCTTCAAGTGGACTTACCAATGTGATAAGCAATTGCCAGATGCACACAGCAGTGAAATTTAATGGCGGTCTGCCCGGTAAAGCAATGGCGGTCTACCTGGAGATGAAAAATCCAAGGATCAAATACACTCATTTTTATCTAACTAAGCATGAAAATCAGAAGTGTTATGTATGAAAATACTTAATATGCAATATATAAAATAGCTGCGAAATGCGTATTCTGGTAAAATGTAAAGAAAGAAGGGTTTCACAGATCTGTTAACTTAAATTAGACTGGACGTTCGAGTCAATTAGATCGCACGGAAAATGCGTGATAAGCTGCGGTCCACTTAATGCTACGAATACTTCGAAACATTCCTTTTCTCCGTTCTTTCAATAAAGAAAGAAAGAAAAGAAGAACGCTTCAGAGCATTTACTGCGCAAATGTAAACGCTAGTCGTTTGTCTATCAACCAACAGCCTGTTGCTTGGAATTGTGCAAGGGGCTTTAGCCACGTCGCACGCAGCTAAAACGTGATATATACACGAATGCCAGGTATCAAAAATGACCTATCCTTGGTGTACGTCTTACATGTCCTTGTTTGTCCTTCTTTCTTTGACAAACAACGAACGATTCCAAGAGCGTTGCGAACGCCAAATGGAACGCAGCTCTCACACGTAGAACGGAAAATAATATATAAAAAGGCCATCAAAATCTGACTAAAACCGACGTTAAATACGTACGTCCGCAGAGCCATGTGTCTACAAACTGCTGCTGCTGCTGCTGCTGCTGCTGGCACCAGACTTGTCCTCCAATGGATCCTCGTTAAAGGATTTTCCGAATACGGAAACCGCCTCTGCCGCGACAAGATGGCTCGCCTGATAGCGCGAAAGCCTCGTGGCTGGGCTTTCCGTCGTACGTTCTCTTCTCGCTGCGGGTCTGAGAATACTCGGTGTCCCGCTTGTCGTCTCGCCTCGACACCTCGCGATTGCGCGCGTCCTTCTCGACTTTCTGAGAGGGTTTCGGAAAACGAGCCGATCGCTTGTCCTTCTTTCCAGACTCGGTGGAGCCGGATTTCAAGTGTAATATACGCTATTGGAACTTAATCGATGATCGACAAACGATGATCCACGACGCTACGTACACAGTACTGGTGAGCAGTGAGCACAAGAGCTGTGTACGCGACAAACGAAACGGTGACGACGCGGGGCGGGACTCGCGGGAGTAGGGAGAGGGAACGTCGCGCGGGAGTAGGGATTTGAGACGCGGCCTAATTGAAAAGCAGATATTGAAGGGATACTCACACAAATAGGAACCACATGCATGTCCGTGCAGGCGCTGAGCTTACACGAGAGAAGCGATGATCGCCGTAGATTCCACTGAAAAGCGGGAAACAAGCTGATTAGTTATTTCTAATGGAACAAAACGTTATGAGTTTTCTATTTATATACAAAATTTTTATAATTGTATACATACCAAATATTTATAGATCAATTATTATTAATCCACACTTATTATAGTAATTCACTTTTCACACGATATCACCATTATTAAATATAAAATAAAATTATATGTTTCAATGTTGTGATACCTAATATGTGTGATGTGTGTGTGAATTCATCCATCTTAATTCAATCGACTGATAATTATCACACATACATATATAATATATGTATCAGCTTTATATAGATACGTGACGCGGAAATTTGCCACGAAACGGCATTTATAGAGCAAAACAAGAACAGAAAAATGATAAAACATCTCTTATAATGAAATAATTAATATAAAATAATATTTGAAGTAAATAATAAATTAATATTAAATAAATGTTAAATAAATGTTTTTCAAATCATTATTGCAAATAAATGAGTAATGTAAAATAATTATTAAATTAATGTCGAATAAATATTAAATAAAAGTTTTTTTCAAATCATTATTGCAAATAAATGAGTAATGTAAAGTAATTATTAAATTAATGTCGAACAAATGTTAAATAAACGTTTTTTTAAATCATTATTGCAAATAAATAATTAATGTAACACAAATATTAAATTAATGTCAAATAAATATTAAATAAATGATTTTTCAAATCATTATTGCAAATAAATGAGTAAATGTAAAATAAATATTAAATTAATGTCGAATAAATATTAAATTAATGTTTTTTCAAATCATTATTGCAAATAAATGAGTAATGTAAAGTAATTATTAAATTAATGTCGAATAAATGTTAAATAAACGTTTTTTAAAATCATTGTTGCAAATAAATGAGTGATGTAAAGTAATTATTAAATTAATGTCGAATAAATGTTAAATAAACGTTTTTTAAAATCATTATTGCAAATAAATAATTAATGTAAAATAATTATATTAACTCTTAAATGCCACACCTTTCCAGAATCTCATAAATGACATGAGGGGTCTAAATGACCCCAGCATGAAAAATGTCTCGTAACTCATTGATTTTTTTATCTTTAGTTATGTCAATTTTTTTCAATGTTGTTCAAGGTCTAGAAAAGAGAATAAAATGCCGATATTGTTAAAATTTCAATTTCAACATAGTATAAAAAATTAAGTAAACTGAGTATTGCTAAGTGTACAAACGGGTAGGTCAATACCCCAACTATCATCAATGGGAGCATGAGCTCCATTTTTGGCAAGAACATTTGAAAACATTTCATTCTAAAGGGTCTGGGGTCCGCTGGACCCCACGGGGCATTTAAGGGTTAAAATAATGTCGAATAAATGTTAAATGAACGTTTTTTCAAATCATTATTGCAAATGAATTATTAATGTAAAATAAATATTAAATTAATGTCGAATAAATATTAAGTAAATGTTTTTTCAAATTATTATTGCAAGTGAATAAGTAATGTAAAATAAATATTAAATTAATGTCGAATAAATGTTAAATAAACGTTTTTTTAAATCATTATTGCAAATAAATAATTAATGTAACACAAATATTAAATTAATGTCAAATAAATATTAAATAAATGATTTTTCAAATCATTATTGCAAATGAATTATTAATGTAAAATAAATATTAAATTAATGTCGAATAAATATTAAGTAAATGTTTTTTCAAATTATTATTGCAAGTGAATAAGTAATGTAAAATAAATATTAAATTAATGTCGAATAAATGTTAAATAAACGTTTTTTTAAATCATTATTGCAAATAAATAATTAATGTAACACAAATATTAAATTAATGTCAAATAAATATTAAATAAATGATTTTTCAAATCATTATTGCAAATGAATTATTAATGTAAAATAAATATTAAATTAATATCGAATAAATATTAAGTAAATGTTTTTTCAAATTATTATTGCAAGTGAATAAGTAATGTAAAATAAATATTAAATTAATGTCGAATAAATGTTAAATAAACGTTTTTTTTATCATTATTGCAAATAAATAATTAATGTAACACAAATATTAAATTAATGTCAAATAAATATTAAATAAATGATTTTTCAAATCATTATTGCAAATGAATAATTAATATAAAATAAATATTGAATTAATGTCAAATAAATGTTAAGTAAATAATTTTTTAAATTATTATTGCAAATGAATTATTAATGTAAAAGAAATATTAAATAAATGTTAAATAAACGTTTAATAAATATTTTTTCTAAATCACTACTTCAAATAAATAATCAATGTGAAATAAATATTTAATAAACATTAAATAAATATTATTTTTACAATAAATTGTACAAATGTATAATTAATAAAAAATAAATATTAAAAATACATTTAAAAAACATTGTCTGCTGATTGGGATTGTAAAAATAATTGATATTTTGTAAAAAAATGAATTACTACTTATTTCAAAATTAATAATTGGTGGAAAAATATTACGAATTTTTTTAATAATAAATAATTAATCTGAGGTAAATTATAAAACCTCAAGTAGGTATATTACTTATTTTACAAATTATTTTTGATATAAATAATTTAATTATTACATTACGTGGTACACAATAATTATAATAATGTTTATTATAATTATAATAACGTTAAATATAATTATAATTTATAACCGTTGTTATATTTAATGTTATTATTGCGATTCTCTATATTATACAGATATAAATACAAATATATGTGTGTTTATAAAAGATAAATAAATATATATATATATATATATATATATATATATATATATATCTTGGTCTCTTTTAAGGTCAATTCAGACATAACCGTGCCGTACCCGTACAGAATCCGTACCGTGCACGGACAGAAAAATTAGACAAGGATGGAGACAATAGGAATCCTTGTCTAATTTTTCTGTCCGTGCACGGTACGGATACGGTACGGGTACGGCACGGTTATGTCTGAATCGACCTTTATCCTCTTCTCTTTCCTCTCCCTTTTCTTTTTCTCTCGCCTCTGTTCTATCATTCTCATTACTTCCAAACTTTTTCCATCTTATTTTAAAAACTTCTTTTTCATTGTCTTCTATTCTGTCGATCATTTCCTGCATTATCTTCGTCCCTGCTTCTTCCCTTTTCCTTCCTATCTCCTCTACTTATTCCCGTCTTTCCCGTTATTTCTTGCGTTAATTTGATAAAATTACGTTCCCAACCCTGTTAATATTACACATGGAATTATTACTATATACTTACAATATATTTTTCTCTAAAATAATTATATCTATATGTCTCTAACCTCTACATTTTCTTATTAGGTGTACTTGATACTTTAAGTCTACATTAGGCTTACATCAGGCTCCGTATTTCCAGCATCTGTAAACTACAGCGTCTAACTACAGCGTCTAATTACAGTGTCTAACTATATTAGAATTGTCTTTTGAGAAAGGAGAAAGGACAGGAGAGAAGAAAGGTATGTCTGTTTACATTCTAAACACATAGGCCGGTATTCATAGTCGGTTCTTATATTTAAGACCATCTTAAGTACAATCTTAAGATGTCATTAACCAATCACAGAGCCGTATTAGCATCTTAAGATATTACTTAAGACGGTCTTGAAATAAGATCTGATTATAAATACCGACCATAGTATTAAACAAACTTGACAAATTTTCACATTATCCTAGTTTCCACCGAAATCTTCAATCCGATCCTGCTTCGGTTTAATGTACTGATTCCACTAGTTTACAAAGCTTGTGGATCAAAGTCACATTTCCATCGACTCAAATTTGGTTATACACCACACTAGGTGTGAATTAACAACTTCGGTAAAAACTAAATCATTGTTTAGATAAAGTTTATGCCAGTTTGTATATTAGAGTTTCTTTTTCTCTCGCCTCTGTTCTATCATTCTCATTATTTCCAAACTTTTTCCATCTTATTTTAAAAACTTCTTTTTCATTGTCTTCCTCTAACCAGAGTCTGGCCATACGGTAGCAACTTTGGATTGGTTCGCCATTTCTTGCCAAAAGTAAGAGAAACAGAAAGAAAAAGAGATAGAAAAGAGATAAAAAAAAGAGATAAAAAGAAAGAGAGCGATAGCGAATGTATATATCCTCTCGCAGAATTTTGCCACAACTGTAAGTTGGTCAGACTCTGATTAGACGGACTCTATTTTTATATTATCGAGGGTTTCATAAGTTTGGTAAAAAAGAAAGTACAACACATTTTTTGGGGAGGAAAAAATTTTTTTTATTTTTGTGATAACTGCTAAATCGCTCGCTTCAAACGACTACGAACGTGAACAACGCGTCATTTCTGACTAAAATTTGGCCTGGAAGGGAGGGAGGTTTGAAGAACTTTCTATTAAATGGATTGTAATGCTATCTTAAATTTACCAAACTACCCTCGTACATGAGAAATATTTTGTAATAGATATACAAAACTCGAAAACCGAGCAGCGTCGCACTTTAGTTCGCATAAAGACTTTTTATGGTGATAAAAATTGTTTATATTCGGGTGATAACAATTATTTAAAACTTAAAAAATAATATATCTTCAGAACTCTTTCTACAACTCATGTAAAACTATAAATTTTATAAAATCTTACAACAACCATGACGGAAAGTATATTTTTGAACATTTACAAAATGATTTGAAACATTGTTTAGTCGTCGTAATTTTAATTTTGAAAACAGACGTAATAATGCCAAAAAGGAAAAAATACGAGGATTTGAGTCGGTCTCAACAATGGCGTCGGCGACAAGAAACAGATTGTACAGATGACAATATAGATACAGAAATTGAGATTCCTAAAGAAAGGCCCAATGACAATATTTCTATTGTAGAAAATAATGATTATTCGCATAACAACGATGTACACATGCCTGAAGATGTTGAAGAATGTAGGACTGATTCTTATTCAAATTATGAAGAATCTGACTTTGTGGAATCGGAATTGAATGACGAATATGATAGTAGTCAGTCTTATGAAGATTTGAATTTAAATCTACAGAAAGAATTCCCATTATGAGAATTTCTACGGACGTGGAGTCTTGAGAATAATATTGCTCATATGGCTGTTACAAAATTACTCAAAGGTCTCAGAGTTAATGGACATGAAAATCTTCCTTGTGAAGCGCGAACATTATTGGAAACTCCGTCAACAACGTCAATGATCAACAGTAATTCTGGCACTTTCTATTGTCACGGATTGCAGAAAGCATTGAAAGATCATCTACAACACACTAGACCTGTGTATAAACCAATTAAAAATCCAATTAAAATCAATTTAGGCATTGACGGATTACCATTGGCAAAAAGTTCAAAAGCACAGTTATGGCCACTTTTAGGGCAAATTGTTCACGCTGATTCTAGAGAAAAACCGTTTGTCATTGGAGTATTCTATGGATACTGTAAACCGAGCAAACCTGATGAAATTATTCATTAATTTATTGAAGAATATAATAAAATTCAAAATGAAGGATTTCGATATAAAGGGAAAAAATATACAGTTCTGATAAATGCTGTAATATGCGACGCCCCGGCAAAAGCATTCATGAAATGTATTAAAGGCCATACAGGATATTATGGGTGCGACAAATGTCAAGAAGAAGGTGAATGGAAATATAATCGAATGCTATTTCTTAATGAAAATGCTCCATTACGCACGGATGAAAATTTTTTATTACGACTTAAGGGGATCCTATAGCGGAGGCCGAACTCCGACGGGATAGCGCCATCATCTAAGCGGAACTAAAAATGTCGATAATATCGACATTTCTAAATCTCCCGTTTTCTACATTACCGGTCTATCTCAGAATGTGTTGATAATACATGACACGTCGCACACATGCAATGTGTCGACGGCCTCGATAGCATGTGTGTGACAGATGACTGAGATGACTCTCGTACCGCACACAAGTGCGTGGCGTGTATGTACACGCACCGTCAGGAACGACGTTCCGCGGCATATACGTGTATAGACACACCCATACATAATTGTCTGATTTGCGCTAAAGACGCAAAATCAGAGTTTCCCGTGTACTATTTTTCCTCTCCCTGCTCGCTCGGCTCCGTGCTTCAAGTGTCACACGTACGATACGCGCTTATGCGTGTGTCAACATATGTATACATAACGACCGCGGGACAAAAATTCCTGCTAGTGCGTGTACGTGTGCGCTAAGAGCACCGCGT
This sequence comes from Temnothorax rugatulus, assembly GCA_035220575.1. Taxonomy (NCBI): domain Eukaryota; kingdom Metazoa; phylum Arthropoda; class Insecta; order Hymenoptera; family Formicidae; genus Temnothorax; species Temnothorax rugatulus. The sequence continues at coordinate 48,672 of JASTWL010000870.1, read as the reverse complement.
GCAACCGGGACCCTATTCTAAACATCGCATTGAATATTCTTCCAGTATATATATGTATATCAAGTACTGGATATATACATATGCAAGCAATGTCGGAAGTGTAAGGCATATGTATAATGTATACACATACTAGGAATTGGCAAAAATAAAAATTCCAATTTTTAGAATTATTCACTAAAGTAGCAACAACAACAAATTGTTATTGAATTAGCAAATTAGTAATTATTAAAAAAATACTAATTACGTAAAAATTAATATTTAGGCAAAAGTGAATAACTATAAAAATAAGTAATTTGTCAGACAAAAATTTCTAGTTGCGTAAAAATTAATATTTACGCAAAAATAAATTAATTTTTATTAAAAGTTGATAATTAATAGAAATAAATTCTTTATTATAAAAGTAATTAATATTTTGTAAAAAATGAATTACTACTCATTTCAAAATTAATAATTGGTGGGAAAAAATTACAAATTTTTTCAATAATGAATAATTAATCTCAGGTAAATTTAAACTCAAGTATATTACAAATTATTTTTGATATAAATAATATAATTATTGCATTACGTGGTACACAATAATATTATAATGTTTTACATATACTACATATATATATATATGTAGTATGGTAGTAGAAATTTCGAGAAAGAACTGTATAGATACTGAAAATCTTATTAACATACCTTTCTTTCTTCGAATCAGAATATTTTCTTCAGCGACGAAAACGCGCTGTGCACCCGATGGAAGACGGAAAGCAAAAGAGCGTCGCAGATGTTCTTTTGTTACAAGGAGCGATTGAAATATAGTGTGTCTATAACACCAGTGACTACAATACATACTGTGTCCGTTTTGTATGTAATATTTAATTCCATTAAGTCACTGTATCTTCCATTAGATAAAATATGTTCGACACAGGTTCTACTTTCTGTAAACAAGAAATAAATTTTACATTGCATTTTGTTCGTTGCCTGTAAATTCCAGTATAATAAAAATTAATGCAAACCTGGCCCGTTTCGCATTTCTTGATGCCAACGTCCACTCGTATATTGACCCGTGTATTATCTACTGCTTGTTCCTTAGATCTTATACTGGGACTCGTCAGAGCGTTGAACGTCTAACGCGCGCAGGATATCCACGAACACTCAGCGTACGTGTGGAAAATATGAAGACATTCCTATACTTCGCGCGGTGTCTTCTGTTAGCATCTAAATCATAAAAACACATTCATGAAAATATCATTCAATATACTCGATATATATGCATAAGAATTATGTATATAATACATACTTTATTCAAATATGTCTTTTTAACACGCATGGTGTTTCCACTTGGCAAGACACTCATGCATAGTGTGCGGCATAGGTGTTTCTCCCTCTTTCTGCTGCAAACTATCGGCTACGACGAGGAATGCTCGGAGGCCGATACTCATGCGTTCGGGAGTTAACGCGGCGCTCTCTGATTGATCCGACGATTGACGGAGTTGCGCTGTGGGCACAATTTTCGCGAACAAAGACACTGCGCGTGTCAGGAGTTGCGCCGTGCTCCGATTCGCGACAATGCCGGCATGCGCGCATCTGTACGTGGGGCGGCATCAACGCGTGATCGACCACGCGGGACGGCGTGATCGACAACCCCGTGCGGATCGAATCCGTGCCATGAGCCTGACAGCAGGCACAACTTGACTCTAAAAAAAAATGATATAAACATTCATATATATGTATTTTGATATTATCATTAGAATGTGTAAACTTACCGTTATCAGACACTGAAGTACTTGAAGTATAAATGCTGACAGCATCGCTGCTCTCTCCCTGCGTAGCTCCATGAACTGTAAGAAGCTCTTAAGGATGTCCTGCGGAAACGACACTGATGAGTATCAAACTCTCACGCACGTATACGTACGCTGCAGGGCCGGCGGCAGCTGCGGCTGCGGCTGCGGATGCAGCGGCGGCGGCGTCAGCGGCTGCGACGACGACGTCATCGTCGGGCAGGAGGTAGTAACAGCAGCAACTGCGGCGCGGGGTTCCGGAGACGCGGCCCTTATCGAGCCCCGGTTATCGCGGCACTCGACGCTGGCGTCGCCCGTGGTAGGGGCGGCGGGGGCGGCACTCGCGTCGTCATCGTCGATCGTCCGCATCTTCGAGGCGGCGGCGGCGGCGTCAGCGGCTGCGACGACGACGACGTCGTCGTCATCGTCGGGCAGGAGGTAGTAACAGCAGCAACGGCGGCGCGGGGTTCCGGAGACGCGGCCCTTATCGAGCCCCGGTTATCGCGGCACTCGACGCTGGCGTCGCCCGTGGTAGGGGCGGCGGGGGCGGCATTCGCGTCGTCATCGTCGATCGTCCGCATCTTCGAGGCGGAGGCGGCGGCGGCGACGGCGTCGTCGTCCGCGCTCTCGAGCTCTCGCTTCCCATCGCCGCTACGTCCGACGTTCGCGGCGGGCCCGCGGTGTCGTCCATCCACTCCATCCTGCCACGGTGCCGAGGGGGGGGGGGGGGAGAGGGGACCGCTGCTAAACCCGTTAATCGAGCGGCACTGCACGCGCGCGACGGTATCGAGGAAAAGGAACTTTCGACCCGCGCGCACACACGAAGACGACGAGGAACGTACGTCGGCCGCGCTCCGCCGCTCCGCGCTCGCGACTACACTCTTTCCGCCGCTACGCGCTCGCGTGTACGTACACGCGTGAGTTTGATCTTAACCTCTCGTACGTATGTCAATTGGTCACGTACCACAATAACGGAAAAGCGCGCGAGCCGCGAGGCGCGAGCTCGAATCTAAACCGGAAATATAAAAATAGCGACGATACGGTGCTTTAGGTTAATAGAGTCCTGCGCCGCGTAATTCAAATAATAGAATATATAAATGTAACATACGTACGCGACATTACAGCTAGTATAATATAATATATAGTACTATAAGTTTTAATTATATATGTATATTATATGATATCTGTAATTTCATATATAATAGATATCTTTTAGAAATGTCTTAAAGATATCTCTTAAAAGACATTATTTAGATAGCTGTTAATATGTCTATTACAAATATTTCAAAGACATCTTTTAAGTATGTCTTTTAGATGTCTATAGACATCTTTTAAAAATTCTACAAAGATATCTTTAACAAAATCTTTTTAGACATCTTTTAGATAACTTCTAGATATCTTTTAGAAATATCTTGAAGATATCTTTAATAAGATATCTTTTAGATATCTGCAAGACCTTAATGTTTACTGGGTACTCGCCGCTTCTATCCTTATTGTTTGATGACGTCAGAAGCGGAATATTTTCGAAGTGTGCTAAAGCAATCTAAAGTGTTATTTTATGAAAATATCTTTTTATTTGGAAATTGCACGCAAGGATTCTCAACGTGTTATTTCTTGTTTCTGATGTCATCAAACAAGGATAGAAGCGGCGAGTACCTAGAAGCCTTAAGCTGTGTTTGCTAATTTGTGAATATTTTATAGCTGCCGTACGACGTAACAAAAATGCTCAGAACTGCACAGATTTGGAAATAATCGATGTCATAAAAGCATGGCTTGTTAGGAGCAAGGATCGCTTTAACAATAATAACAATAAAAATAAAGAAACAGCTGACGAAGGAATAGAATCATTCAATAATGCAGAAAATCCGGATACACAAAGTTCGCAGCGTAAGGATTAATTCAGGAAGCATTTGAAATAAAAAAAGATGTATGTTACTGTGCAATGTAACTTGTCAAAGATATATTTACCGGCTTTCTATAGTTTAGGCAATATTAACATTTAAGATTAATTTTATAAGCATATTTGTTGCAATTCATTATAAGTTTAATTTGATTTAAAATTATTAGAAGCTTTGTTTTCCATATTTTATTATACAAAACATACATGTACATTTGAAATATATGTATGTTTTCTATAGTTTGTCATAATTATTAACATATAAGGATAACTTTATAAGCATATATATTGCAATTTATTTTGAAAGTTATTAGAAGCTTTGTCTTCCATATTTGTAATACGAAACGTACACGTACATTATAAACATAAATATATAGTTTTTTTATGTGTATATGAATAAAATTATATTCTTTTTTAAACTGTAAATTTTTTTTATAGGGTATACGATATACCCTATATATACGTATGTATGTACAGTGTATATTGTATGTATACACATGTGATATACGAATAAATCCCCAAATATATACATAGATAGTGTAAATCACGTACATTTTATATACACGTGTATATGCAAAGAACCCTCAATGCACATAATTTCGGTAACATTTGCATATTCATTTCACATCCTCTGTATGTACATTGCAGTACAAAAGTATATACATGGATGTACGTACAATGTATGTACATAACATATATGCTAATGTTTTATAGGTATATACATAGGTAGTGTAAATCATATACGTTTGATGTACATGTGTATATACAAAGGACCTTTAATGTACATCATAGTGGTAACATTTGCACATGCAGTACACATCCCAGATATGTACAGTGCATCACAAAAGTATATGCATGATACATGTAATGTACATGGATGTATATACAATGTATATACTGATTGTGAGTATATCCTAATGTTATGTGGGTAGTGTTCCCGAAGGTCTGTCTGCAGTCAGAATTAATAAAAACGTTTAATAAATAATTTTATACTGAAACAAATAACATTGTAACATGACATTGATAACGTTGTAATATATCTATGCCTGTTCAGAATTTGCAAGGAGGAACGCATGGTAATAACAATCGGAGAGGTTATATAGATATCCACACATTAATATGACAGGAAATATCTGTGTTTATTGCACTGGGGGGAGGGGGGCAGATTCTGATTTTGAATATATTCAACGCAATCGTATACAAGATACGAATCTACATCGATGAGAGCTATGCGCGGAACATACAATACTTACAAACTAGACATCGTGTTGAACAGGTAAAGCAAGTGCTTCTATGATTGTATCTTAGATAATTAATTTCCAATCATCTTTCAGTGTTTGTAGAAGTATAATCATGTGTAAATGTATGTTACGCTTTTAGTTAAAACAGTTGGGTTATAATGTCGATAAAATCGAATTTATTGTTGTAGGTGATACTTTTATGTCTTTGCCAGACGACTACAGATGACTACGTTATTTCATACGAAGTTTACACGATGCGCTGTGTGGTCATATAAGCAATAATGTTGACGAAGCGGTGAACTACCCGAAACGTAGTACTACAAAATGCATTGGCATCGCTATTGAAACAACCTGATTATTGTCTGAAGAAGCATCTTTCGGATATGTTACGTCATAGGTATATCTGCTTTTAATATAATATTTGATATTATGATAAAATTAATGTAGCCATTTATAATAAATAAATTAAAATTCCATAGATGCACACATTTGGAAATCGGTGTACAATCAATATATGAAGATGTAATGCGTGATACTAAGGGCCGGGGCACGAACATTGCCGTAGCGTCTTACGCCACCTTACGTGAGAATTGCCTTACGCCACACGTAAGCCAAACGTACGGCAACGCACATAGAAAAACGTAACGTAACATATCATACGTTACATGCGTTACGTTACTTTTCTATGTGCGTTGCCGTACGTTTGGCGTACGTGTGGCGTAAGGCAATTCTCACGTAAGGTGGCGTAAGATGCTACGGCAATGTTCGTGCCCCGGCCCTAATAGAGGGCATACAGTACGTGCCGTATGTGAGAGCTTTCAACCAGCAAAAGATGCTGAATTCAAGGTGATAGCTCACATGATGCCGGATTTACCAAATGTCGATTAATTTACCAAATAATGTTAACTTGTACAATTATTTTCAATTAATATCTACACTTTTATATCAATTTTAGGAATTTTTCAAGAATCCTGCATTTCGAGCAGATGGATTAAAAATTTATCCAACACTGATGGCACTGATACGTGGCACCGGCTTGTACGAAATATGGAAAACTGGGAGATATAAAAGCTATGTGCTCAGTGTATTAGTTGATCTTATAGATCTTATATTCTACTACCCTAACAGCACGATATATTGTTGCAATGTTGCTGCACTATATCGTGCTGTTAGGGTAGCTTTAATACCAGCATGGACCCGCGTTTATCGCGTGCAACGTGATATACTTGTGCCATTAGTGAGGTAAATATAATAATATGAGATTACACAAGAAAGTAATACACTTGTAATAAATATTGATGCATGTCATCTTTTTATCATTTCTGCTCTAGTTCTAAATATATAATAATGAGATAGATGTATATAATAGCAACATCCTAATTTTTAGCCTATTTTTTGAGGTTAGGAAAAAAACCGGACGTGATGGGGTTATTTGGACTCCGGATTCGGTTTCAGCATGCTCGATTACATATAGTAAGGTGGGTCAGGTCCCCGCAAACAAAATTTCGATTTTTTTGTGGAGCTGCGTAATGCAATAAATAATTTTTTTATAAATTTAAGTTTTTATATAAATTTAGCTTTGCCAATTCAATAAGTGAAAAAAAAAGAACAATTTTGAAAATTATTTTTATACTAAAAATATGTTGACGCGATAGTCCGAGCTTATATTTATCAATATTAGTTAATTTGACGATTCATAGTTGAGGTTATGTATTCTCTATATATATTCTCAGTATTAAATGATAATATAAAATCACAATCAATTTTAATAAAATTGGATTTATTAAGTACAATTCTTACATTTTTATTTTTTCTCTTGCTCACTTTATCAGTCATAACACAGTATGTACAGTTATGCTGGGTCTACAATGCGAGTCGCAAAGTTGCGAGTCGCAAGAATTGACCAATCACAGTCGATTATTCTCCTCAAATTCGTCTGTGATTGGTCAATTCTTGCGACTCACGACTTTGCGACTCGCATTGTAGATCCAGCATTATACTGTGGTCATATGTCATAAATTGACATATACTATACACTATCTTTACTAAAATATACTCAAAGCGGAAATATCCCATTAATGGCGGACGACCAATCCGCATCCTGCAGCCTCGGTGTCCCATCCCTCATTAAAGGATTCCTATGTCGAGCGTCCCCCCGGGTCCCCTCCATGACAGTGTTGCTATACTGAAAAGAGACAGCATATACGCGTACGTGCGCGCTCGTCGCTCAGTGCGTTTGCGCGGACAGCATGCTGTCACTGCTGTCAGTCAGTCATATAACCTAGAAATACATATCGCGTGTAACACCGTGGTCTTTTATGCCGGATTTACGATGAACTTAACGTAACGGGACGCGACGGGACGCGAAGTAATGTAAAACCTAAACACATTGTTTTCATATGCGGCTGATTACGATCGACTTTACGTAACGTGACGTGAAGTATCAGAACTTAACGCGACGTGAAAGCTTGCCAATGTCAAGCTTTCACGTCGCGTTTCGTCGAATCGGGCTGTTCACGTGACTCTTTCAACCAATCAACGCTCTCGACTCTCGACTCTCGACGCGCGGCTGCATTCAAGTTCAAGTGTGGCATTTGACATTGTGTTGCGCATTCGGAAATAGCGGAGCAATATTTAATACTAAATATGTCGATCAACGACACTTTATTAGTAGAGTGTGTGCGGGCGCATCCCGAAATATATGATAAGACACATGCAGGATTCAAGAATGCCGGAATAAAAGATTCCGCATGGAAGAGTGTGGCCGAAACAGTGAATGGTAAGTTGTTGCAGTTATGTTGCATTTTTCTTGATTGGAAACAGTTTATATATGTTTTCTATATCTTTTGAATCGTCATGATTTTAGCATCGGTCACAGATTGTACGGCCAGGTGGCATACCCTTCGCGAGAAGTTCGCGAAGGAAAAGCGTATTCTTGAGCAGGAGGGGAGGTTTGGAGCAGCGGCCTCAACCCGTCCAGAATGGCCCCTATATATTGTCATGTCGTTTCTGACACCTCACATTAGGAAAAGAAAGTAAGTTCAGTATATGGTGATTTGTGAATTTTCCGGGAAAAAGATTTTATATAATTATATATAATTATATATATAATCTTTTTTATAATTATATATAATTATATATAATTATATATGATTATATACGAAATTTGGTGCTTTATATAAAATTATATATGGGTTCATATATCATTATATATGGGCATATATAATTTCAAATATAACTAGATATGAACAATAGATCATATATGCACTCATAATTGCATCATGTATAATCATATATATTTATATATAATTATATATAATTTTTTTCCCGGATTGTTCTACTACGGTATTTTCGAATAATTTCGTAATTTTTTTATTTCCGATGCAGATCTGTGAATAATTTCCCACCAAAGGCGTCGGTGTCTGCATTCACATCTTCACCAACTTTGTCGCCAACAGATGAAGAGCTGTCGCTTCCGCCGTCATTGGCATCTTCAGGTAGCATAGAAACAGTATTGAACGAGCAGGCTGTGGATGATGTTAGTGCTCCATTTAGAGTGATTGCTACCTGCTCTCCTCTCTCGTCACCTTCACCTGGGTGTAGCTTATCATCAGCTGCTGCAAGTATGCCCTACTTAGGACCTACAGGTCGGTGCAAGAAGTCAAAGGTGGACGAGACGGCTGAAATGTTCAAAGAGACTCTCGTCAATTTGAACAAGTCCATGGCTACATCCATGGTGGAAGTAACGAGGTGTGCTATTTTCCCGACGAGTTTTCGTCACGTTCTGCGCAGCACCAAGTTTCCGCCATCTTGCAAACTAGTAACTGATCTAGATTAGGTTATACAGTTTTGCAGCAGTGAGCTCTATGCATAGATAATTATACAGTTTTATGAATATAAACAATTGTCTTTAAAATGCCGTCGTGTTCATTTGAAACATGTAAAAATACGTCACGAAAGAATAAAAATGTACGATATTTTTCATTTCCAAAAAATAAAGAAATGATTAAGAAGTGGAAAATATTTTGCAAAGAGAATGTCAATCCAAACAACGGTATGTATATAGTACTGACAGTTCGTAAATAAAATTTAACAAATTAATAATAACAAAATATAATAAAGTTGATGAAATATATTATTTCAAATTTGTTTATCTAGCTCGGATTTGTTCCCAACATTTCCATTCTTCACAATACAAAGATCGATTTTACGCGAACTATAGCCCTGTGAAGTCTCGGAAATTAAAATCTGATGCAATTCTAATGGAATTTACAGAGGACAACGCAACTGTGATAGAAAATGATTTGAGTATGAATATATATATATATATATATATATATATATATATATATATATATAGCTCTTCTTAATTTTTTGTGTTTCCAATGGAGCCTTTTTATGTCTACTTTATAGATCTATTAACATAAATGAAAATACTATATATATATTGTGACGTTGCGGCTCGCCGCACCGTCGCGGCGCCCCGCCGCCGTCACAAGGCGCGAAATTTTGCGCCCAGGGACGGACCAGGGAGGCAACGACGAGATCTCCAGGGGTCGTAATTAATCGCGTTTCCGCATTCTGATTACTTTCTTTCTTTTATGCAATGTAATACGCGCGGCACCTCACCCACGCCACGGCAACTCTTCGAGGGAGTAATCGGCGAGGGAAACCGAGGACGATTGACGACCGAGGAGGGGTGGCAGACACGGAAGCAGTAGAGATCACGGGCTGGCGAGAGCAACGCGGCAGGCGTGCGGCACGGAGGCAGCGACGGACGGGGCCGCCGATAGCGGGGCCCCAGGCGCCTGGGTAAAAACCCGGCTACAGCGAAGGATCTCCAAGCAACATCGACCTACGGGGTGGCTGGCCACCGCCCCAGGGTCAAACCGGAGGCCAACCGGCACAAGCCAAGTTCCGTCCGCTGCCAGGGACAAAAATTTGAGGAGCCGCTACGCTGCCGAGGGACCGTTGCGCGCCCCCGAAGGATCCCCTTGCGACGATCCTGCGTTGATATCGCGCGAGCTTGCAAGCTCGCTTCCGATTGGTCCGCGCGCCCCGAGAGGGGCGACCGCATCGATCTCGTTATCGAGCGAAAATCCGGCGACACTCTCTGGTCGTCCGTCGGCGAGATCACCCGTTTTGTTAAAGTACGCGATAGCCACCCCGAGTCGGGGATATCGAATTTTCTTGGCGGATCGAGGACCGTTGGTCGAAGGTGACGGCGAGGAACCTGGAGAAGGCGTATCGCCGGTGAGGTTGCCCGTTATTCTCGCAATGTAAAGCCACGACACCGCCCTCCGGTGCACGCTCTCGCTCGGGATAACGCATGTGAGATCGAGTGTAATTTCGCGATCGATAACGAGAGCGAAGGGCCTCGGGATGGTCTCGTGGCCGCGGAACCGTGGTACAAGCGTTATGGCGAACCCCTGGAGATCGTGATAGGCGCGTTAATGAGTTCGATATCGCGAGTGCATTGCGTCGTCCTCGCGGCCTTGGTGTACGGCCGCAAACGGGCCGGTACTTCGTAAATTGCGTTACCGCTTCTTCGCGTCGGGAAATTCTTGTGTTCTAGCGTCGGTGTTAGCGTATCGATTGTGTTCGGATCCCGGTATTACGAATTGATAATTGCGTCACGCTCCCATTGGTGTCGATGGAGTAATTGCGTTAGATCGGCTCTCGCGTTGAGAAGCTTTCGTTCACAAGCCCCTGGCGTTCGGTATTACTTGCGTTACGCCCTATGGCGTCCAGCCCTGCTCGCGATAACCTCGAATTTTGCGTTGGAGATAGTACTCCTTGTATTGTCACAATCTCGGCGCCTCCGTGTTGCGCCCATTTAGAAAATTCTCGCGTTGATTAAGATAGCCTGGCGATAAAATTCTCGTACGGGCGTGGTGTTCACGCGCATCGAGCGTGGTGCATCACCCCTTCGCGACATTTTCCGTTAGCTTTCGCATCTCGCGTTATTATTACTATTAAGAGTTTGAGAACTGCGCTTTCCGTGCGCCTACAATAAGCTCTAATGACCGCGTTAAAAATTATTTCTGTTGAATAAACCCAGACATCCCGCCACCGGCTATTCTTGATTGGTTATTGGCTTTATTTTGTGTTTGATCGAAGCCGGATGGATAAACGTTGTTATTTTCTCGACAACCAGCACTCAATAAATGTTATTTTCTTTGTTATCTGACTGAGTTACAAAATTTACGGTCACCCCGCCGGATATCGCGCTGCCCTTCATTCACCCCGCCCGTGATTAGGTCAAGCTAGCCGATTCCACGCACCTCCACACACTTCGTTTTGCGTCTCGTTTAGGTTTTCGCGATTTCGTGGACGCGAATGTACGCGTCTGGCGCCCAACATTCGGAACATTTCGTGGAGTATCGGAGGTGCGCGGAAATCACTGGAGAGGCCTACCATCCCGCTCTCCTAAGTCCTTTTGATCCGGCACACGTCCCGGAGCGGTCCGGGAGTGCAAAAAGTCGTGACAATATATATATATATACTATATATAATAAACACAAAAAATTAAGAAGAGCTAATTACGAGCCAAGCGCAGTTGTACGTGCGCCAAATTTTATAGATCAATATATTTTATTAATTAAACGTTTTGGTCCGACGATTTAGACCATCTTTAGTGAAATAGTGATGAAAAGCTATACGTGAGCTCCAGATTTGGTTTTTAATAGATTTATGTTTCAAGTCATTGTATTCATAATGTTTAAATAATAATGCTGTTCTTTATACAATATATTGAATATGTTTTAAGGGACAGATGTAAGAGAATGTACACACGTTGCTACAGACTATGTTACATCAAACTCTGAGAGTTTTGCGATATCGATGCTTGCAAGTGAAATCACAAATGAACCATCATGCTCTGTGACTCAAGTCGCATCGAGCTCCGAAACTCGAGATACACCAAACTCTGCAACTCCGGTTGCATCATGTTCTATAAACAGTGATAACTTTAGTAAGTATATCTTTAAGGTTTAGTATCTTGTAACGGCCTGACTTTATCGAACGCGGGCTAGCTTGCGGGATCGGGAGTTCGATGAGAGGCCCAGAGACAGTAGTCAATTTAGTGCACACGTATTAGTTATTTTATTTACTTAGCTCGGGATCCAGGATTACACATTGATCATAGCGCAACGCGGTATATTACAAACGGCAGTGCAGGTGCACTTGCCAAATACCGCAACGCGGTACTGGTGTAACGGACGCTGAATTTACAAAGATTATATACATACAATTTCAGAGGTCGTGATTCGTGTGCCTCTATTAGATAACGCCACGCGGTATCGGTATATCGGACGCGGAGTTTACAGTATAACGGACGCGGATTTTACAGAGACTCACACAACGCGGTATATTACAAGCGGTAGTGCATGTGCACTCGGGCGGCCGGTATGACGAGAGAGTAACGGTCGTGCATCGGCACTCAACGATTCTAACGCAACGCGGTATGGTACAAACGAGTATGATGCTAAACGGACGCTGAATTTACAAAGAATAACGCCACGCGGTATCGGTATATCGGACGCGGAGTTTACAGTATAACGGACGCGGATTTTACAGAACACAACGCGGTATATTACAAGCGGTAGTGCATGTGCACTCGGGCGGCCGGTATGACGAATGCGGGTTTTGACGCGGTATAGAGAGTAACGGTCGTGCATCGGCACTCAAGTATAATTGAGTATAACTACGAATTTAACAGGAACAGACGCGGGTTTTATCTGGAGCATAACGATTCTAACGCAACGCGGTATGGTACAAACGAGTATGATGCTAAGGGTCGCGATCGGGGCGGGAGCGCGATATGTACAGCGGTGGAGTGTGGAGTCCCGGGGTTACGGTTGCGAGAACCCTCGCTACGAGGACGAGCACGCTCGACCTCGCGGTGCCGTAGCCGTCGGGAATAAATGCAAAGGATGCTCGGAGACACTCTGAGAACTCTCAGTAGAGGCCCACACTCTGGACCTCGTTTTGCGCGTCGTCCTAGGATCTGGAAGGTAGGCTTCGCCAGGAGCAGCGGAATGCTGTAAGGTAGACGAAGTGCCGTCTCTTGCCGGAGGGCCGGCTTATATACCCCGGCGCGGCGGGTCTGATGGGAGGGAGGCCGGTCGTCAGGCGCGTCGGGTGGGGACACGCGAACGCGCTGTCGCCTTCGGCGTGGCTCGGCCCTTTTCGGAGGCGGTCGTGGCCGCGCGACGAGAAGGCCCCGGTGCTGCGGTTTATCCGCGCACACGGGGTCGGTGGAAGCGTTTAAAAATGTGGGCGCACCGCGCCCTGTCCTCGCCCGATGGAGGATCGGTCGGGCGGCATCCGGCGGGTGGCCGGGAATGATGCCTTACGTTAGAGGTGCATCGTTACAATCTATTATATGCATGATTTATTTGTTGCTTAGATCTCTATTACTTAACTAAATTTTTAGTAAAGTTTTATTTATTTATTTTCATATCTTTTCATCGTAAAGGTTCAGCACAAGTTCTTTTTAATGAAGATGACATACAGAAATTAATGCGGGAAAATGCAGATTTGGTTCACCAAAATAAAATCCTCCAAAAAAAGGTTGTTCAACTGGATGAAATTAATAAACGGCATAAGAAGAAGATGAAAAATATTAATAAATTGCACGAACAGAAGATGAAGAACAAATTGCAAGAGATAAGTCTCTATTTCATACCTGGACAAATAACACTTTTAATGAATCCTACACAAAAGAAAACTCGTTGGTGTTCAGAGGATATTGCTGCTACAATATCATTGAGGAGCGTAAGCCCGAAAGCTTACAGATATTTGCGAAAAACCAAAAAAATTCCTCTTCCAGCACTGTCAACCCTTCGAAAGTGGGTAGCATCATTTAACGTTGATGAAGGAATTCTTAATGATGTTATGCTGATCATGAAATATAAAGGTAAAAACATGACAGAGTTTGAGAAGGCAACGGTGATCTGTTTTGACGAAATTAATTTGTCAAATAAAATGGCGATTGAAAGAAGGCAGGAGAAAGTTATTGGTCCTCATAAAAAATGCCAAGTTGTTGTAGCTCGTGGCTTATTTAAAAAATGGAAACAGCCTGTTTTCTACGATTTTGACCAAGATCTTACTAAAGAAGTATTATTTAAAATAATTGTTCAATTACATAACAGTGGCTATACCATGTGTAGAATAACCTGTGATATGGGGCCATCAAATCAAAAGTTAATAAAAGAATTAAAAATTAATGTAATGGAAAATGAGGATAAAACATACTTTGAGCATCCATGCGATAAAAATTTAAAGATTCATGTTTTCATGGATGCTCCTCATTTAATGAAATTACTTCAAAATCATTTTTTGGATTCCGGACTACATGTAAATGGACATTTTGTGACTTCGACACCCTTGGAAAGACTACTTGAAATTAATAGTGGGGATTTGAAAATTGCATTTTAAGCTATCGCGTATTTATTTAGACGTCCAAGGAACGCAACGACAAAATGTAAAACTCACAACTCAGATTTTCTCTGCAACAAATGCATCTGCAATTGAGTGGTGCGGTTCACGAGGATTTATGGATAATTGTCCAGAATGGGTTGAAACTGCTGCATTCTTAAAAATGTTCAACGACTGGTTTGACATTTTTAATAGCGTTTATAAATACGGAAATTATTCTGGACGAAATGCATATGGTGTTGATCTTGTGCAGCAAAATAATATTCTTAGCAAAGTCACGTCAGCAATTAAACATATGAAAGTTGGTAATCGACAGAGTTTGCTTCCTTTTCAAAAAGGAATTCTCTTAAGTAATTCGTCATTACAAAATATGTATTGTGATTTAAAGAAGAAATTTGATTCAGAAATGTCATATGTAATTACAAGTCGATTAAACCAAGACATAGTGGAAAATTTGTTCGGTTAAATATGATCAATGGGAGCAGCAAACGATAGACTCACGGCATTAGATATTCGCTATAGACTTCGATGGTACATATTGGGGAAGCATTCAACGGACTTCTTCACACAAGGAACCAATACCACTGCTCATGACTCAACCATGGACGAAATGTGTCTTACAAGTGGCATTGATTTTGACTCCAACGTAATGTCACCGACCGACGATGATGTTGAGTTTAACATTGGCAATGTCACCGAATTTCAAGACGATTTACCTAATGATTGTGAAGAAAATACTTTTTATGATGAAAATGCTGATTGTGGTAAGTTTTCTAACAATAAGTAACACATCGCAGTCACATTCTATCACCCAATATTATGTCATTTTTTGAACAATATGATGTCAAAATAATATCATTTTAACTGCAATATGTTATTAGGGTTATATCTTATATATAATAATAATTAATACATTTTCATTATTAAGTGTTAGGTATGTTTATGTAATATTGTGGTAAGACAATTGTAGATTAATTTGTAGCATAATATATATTATTCCAATTAATTCCTAATTTAACGTTACTTGATATTTTAAGGTAATGTAATATTTTATTCTAATTAAATTGTATTTTTAATTAGAATGGTAGTTTAATTACATTTTAAGTATACTGATATATAATACTATTGTTAAGAGAATTTCAATGTCAATTGTATATAATTAGTCTTACTTTGTAATTATTATAATTATTAATTGTGATTGTATTATTAATGTTTTAATGCAATATATTCTATATTGTACATTAAAGTTTAAACTTATCATCTAAAATTGTATTATTGCAAATACAAATGCTTAGAGTTGTTTCAGTGAACTAATCAATTAGAAAATTTTATATTAAATTGGACAATTAGCGACCTAGGCAATCAAGTCCCATTTATATAAATATATGAAATTATTATAAAGAAATTGAAAATTGAAATTGTCAAATAAATAAATTAAAATATGAAGTTTTCAAAAAGGGTTTCCAATGTAATATGCATGTATGTATGTATGTATCTCTTTACTGCTTGTCCCCTCAGGGTTTGCAAGGCGTTTTTATAAGGAACGTACCCAAACCTTTACAACAATTTTACAGCCCACTCCTCTACATCACACATTTAACACAAACTTATCCTAAGCCTGTGGCGTTTTTCAGGGACGTACCCAACCCTTTACAAACCATGCCCCTTCCTAACCCGACCTGACCAACAGGGCCCTTTACACTCTTTTCCACCCTCCCCTCCTCGCCCTCTACCCAGCTCTCCCCTCCTATTCCTCCCTCTCCTCTCTCCGTCACCACTCTCTGTCCCAGCCGCAGCATCATACAAAATATCACGCCTCTGCAACGCACCCTTTCCAACAAAATACCACTAATGCCCAAAACCCACATTGTCCATCTGCCGGCATCTAATTCAACACATTTGCGCTACAATCACAACAATTCAGCGTCATTTGCTTTCGTTCCTCGCACGATTCAACACCTTATTGTTCTCATCCGTATACGAAGCGCGTTCCCTATGAAACTTCGTCACCATCTTATTCCTTTGCGTGCGACTCATTAAGCCCTTACATTCACTATCCTCCGCTTCAGCACTTTCCTTTCAAATCATACAAATTTTACACATCCTCTTACTGGCGTTTTTCAGGGACGTACCCAACCCTTTACAAAACATACACCTTCCTAACCCGAACTGACCAATACGGCCCTTTACACTCTTCTCCTCCCTCCCCTCCTCGCCCTCTACCCTAATCTCCTCCCCCATTCCCCCCTCTCCTCACTCCGTCTCCACTCTCTGGCGCCATTCGTTTTCGTTCATTCTCAGTCGCAGCATCATACAAAATATCACGCATCTTTTCAACGCAATACCCTCATGCCCAAAACACACAGTGTCCATCTGCCGTCTTAATCAACACATCTTCACCACAATCAACACAATTCATTCTTACTTTTCCCCCATCCCATCTCCTCCCCCAATCCACCCTCTCCTCGCTCCGTCACCCCTCACCGTCAATTCTCTCCCCTCGCTCGCCAACCCTCCGCAAATGCACCCATCACCCTCATCAGCCCCTCCGACTCCTCTCCATCTCTCCGCTCCCCCCTACGGCCCTCTCCTCTCTCTCCTGCTCTCTTCTCCGCTGCGCCCCCTCGTCTTCTCTCCCCCCTGGTCACCCGATCTCAACCCAAACTCCGCCTGAAAACCTCTCGAATGAGTGAGTGAATGAAGGCTCCTTGACTTCTCGCTCCCTTCCTTCTCTCTTCCCTCCACCTCCTTCCGTGGCCACCTCTCTCCGTCTTCTTGCCATGCGGCGGCCGATATCTCAGCTCACGCGCGCTCGGCACCTCTTCTCCTTACTCGTTCTCCCCTCCTTCGCCTTCTCACCCTCTCTCTCTCTCTCTCTCTCCCTCATGTCTACGCTGTCGGCCCTCAGTCCTCTCCACAGCCCTTGACTCTCGACTCGCCTCGATCGTTCGATCGCTCGATCGATCGATCCGTCGCGCCGACTCCCAGCTCCCTTCCTCACCAGTCGCACCACCATTAGCAGGCCCTCCGTCTCGCGTCATATCGATCGATCGCCCGATCGATACTCCATGTTATCACTCGACGCTCGATTCCCTCATCTCGTAGCATGGTCTGCCGACTATCCGCTTCCCCTGCCTCCTCTCGTCCCTCCGAGTATGCTCACCCCCCCCCCCCCGGCCGTTCCGGCGCCTCCACGCCGTCACGCCCGGCAAGCCAGCCTCTTCGGCGCACCTCCATCTTCTCTCCTCTCCTTTCTCTTCCTTCTTCTCCCGTCTTGGGCCTTACTCCTCTCTCTGCCCCTCCCTCCAAAATCACACCGTCATCCTAACCTCTTCCTTCCTGGCCTCCCTTTCTTCAGCGGTTTCTTGACGCCCCTCCTCATTCTCACCCTCATCTCCACTCACTCGACCTCCTTTCAACCTCTTTCCCGCCTTCGTTTGACCCTCCACCCTCGCTCACCCCCACAACACCCTTTATCAACACCCAAACTTCCCCTGCTACTATCCGTGTGCTCCCCCGCCGAGGGCTACGGGGGAACCATGTAATATGCATGTTTATCCTTCCATTTTTTATTTCAGATCCAAGTAATAGTACCTTTAATTATTCTCCCACTCCTGAAGAACTGAAATTATTGAGCCAACTAGAAAATTTAGCAGTTGTGGATATCATAGAAGAAGAAGGCCTAAAATATATTGCAGGCTATGCCGCTTTTAAATATATGCATAAATATAAAAATTTGGGTAGACTTTCGTTTCCGGAACTGGTGAGAGTGACAGGTATGTATGTGAGAGAGGCCAAAACGGAATAGAAAGGAGGTGCAGAGGAGGTTGGAGAAGGCGAGAGCGATCGAGCGAGGGAGAGTGGAGGTGAGAGAGCGAGGAGGTGAGAAGGGAGAGAAGAGGAGGGTAGGTAAAAAAGGGATAAAGGGAAGAAAAGTGGCAAGGCATAGGTGACGGGTACGGCACGAACGGTAGCTGAAGTAGAGGGGCAACACGACGGGAGAGTCGAGACGCGTGCGGCAGCGCGAGGCAGGGCATAGAGTATTGATAGAGGGAGAAGTGAGCCGTAGAGCAGGTGGAGATGAGCGGAGAGAAAGAAAGCGGGTTGGATGGAAAGAAAGAGATTGTAAATTGTGTAAGGAGAGTAAAGGAAAGAGGTAGAAGTGAAAGTTTAGATGATATATGGAAAAGGAAGACGGAGGATTTAAATAAGAGCGCGGGGGAAGACATATTCAAGAGACATATTCAAGAGAAGCAATAAGACGGCAAGATCTCCTAAATCGGAATCGGAGATAGGTGAGAAGGAGCTGAGGGAGATAATCAGTGAGATGAGAGAGGACTTTAGGAACATGAGGGAAGAGCTAAGGGAGGGCTTCAAGGAGCAGGGATGGAGGATGAGAGATGAGATAGAGGAACTGAGAAGGGAATTCAGGGATCAGGAGAAGAGATGGAGAGAGGGATAGGGAAGAGATAAAAAAGGAGAAGGAGAAAGTGGAGGAAAGGTTAAAAAGGTTGGAGGAGAAAAAGGGGGAGGTAAGAACAGGAAGGGAAGAGGTGGAGAAGAGAAGGAGAGAAGGTTGGAAAGGAAGGAGAAGGAGGAAAAAATAAGAAATATAATGATAAGGGGGTTGGAGGTTAGAGAAGGTGGGAGGAGGGAAGAGGCAGAAAAGTTGTTGAAAGGAATAGGGGCTAAAGTGAAGGCAATGGAGGTGAAGAGAATATGGGGGATGCAGAAAAAGGAAGGGAAATGGTTTTGATAAAATTGGAAAACAAGGAACAAAAATGGGAGGTGATGGAGAAAAAGAAGAGTTCGAAGGATAGAAAGGAGAGAATTACGGAGGATCTGACATGGGAGGAGAGAAGGGTGAGCTGGAAACTGAGAGAGATAGCGAGAAGAGAGGAAAGAAAGGGAAGGAGGGCGTGGATTAAAACAGGGAGAATAAGATTAGAAATATATGGTGGAGATGGGATATTGAAGAGGGAGTATCAAAGGATGAAAAGGGAAATATAAGAAGGGAGTGTGGGGGAGAGAAGGAGGAGATGAAGGGTGATGTTGGAGGGGGGGGGAAGGAGGAGATGTGGGGGAAGAGGAGGGGAGGAGGATATAGAGAAGGAGACAAAGAGTAGCAGAACAGAATTAAGAAGAGACGAAGACGGGGGGAGTAGGACGGACTGGAGGATAGTATTTTGGAATGTAGCAGGATTGGAAAATAAGGATAAGAAATTCTGGGAGGGGCTAAAGAAGGAAGATGTAATAGTCTTGACGGAGACGTGGATAGGAGAAAAGGGTTGGGAAAGTGTGAGAGGAAGACTGCCAAAAGGATATGAATCGGGAGTGCAATGGGCGAAGAGGAAGAACAAAAAAGGGAGAGCGATTGATTGATTGATTGATTGATTGATTGATTGATTGATTTTATTTATGCCCTAGTCAAAGACTTTAGGCAAATCATGAATAACAATTATAAATGTATAAAAATAAAAAAAACTTAAATATAAAGAACAGTATAATTGCCGCGAATGTACATTATGCTGAGTATGAAAATAGAGATGCAAGTGATACACCCCCAGCGAAGGACGCAATAGGTATATAAGGAGATGAAAGTAAAATATGAGATTAGAGCACGCTACATGCCCCCCCCGCGAAGGATGCGCAAGTAAGCGATGGAAAACCCATACTAAATTCACAAACAAACAATCGCAAGATCACAAGAATAATAGCATAAGAACTAAAGCGCAGCTAAAGGGTGCGTTCCACTTATCGCTCGCAACGCTCGTGGAATCATTTCATCCTTGTTGTTTGTCAAATGTTAAGCAAGAACGAAATGATGCTCGCGAGCGTTGTGAGCGATAAGTGGAACGCAGCCAGAGTTATTTAATATATTTACAGTGAGTTGACACCCTTAAACCAGATTATGCTTAAGCAGTAGAGAGGCCAACGGTAGAACTCCGAACAGGACACAGCTCAAGCGAGAAGAGATAATCGTGGAGCTTGCTCTTAAGGTGATGCTGGAGTCGTCTGTTTTATCGATAAAATTACCATTTTCTTTGTAGCGTCGTATTAATTTGACAGAATTAAAAATTCTTTTCCAGTCTCAAGTTACAGCGATCGCTTTCAGCTCATCATAAGATGTGCTTCATATAAAAGATATACCATTGATACGAACGTGAAAACGAGTTTCCCTGAATTGCACAACAAGAAAAACATCGATGAACTCTCCAAATCGAAATTTAAAGTCTAATATAAGGGTATAGTACATATGACGATTCGTGCGTATGTGTGCGTGCAATGTAGGTGCTATCCTTGTCTATATCCTTGTCTATACAAGGACAGATATAGGTCGATAACATAGAAAATGGTAATTTTGTCGGTTATACAGACGGCTTCAGCATCACCTTAAATACAGTGATAAACGATGACGACACCACGTCAATAAGAAGCGAGTTCCACAAGTAATGCCCGCGAGGTGGAAGGACCTGCGATACGTCTCGGTTCTATGGATAGGAACATGAAAATTGTGTGGTTGAGCTAGACGTGACGACCTTCTGATTGAGGGATCGGGAATGATGAAAATTTCGGAGAGATACCTAGGAGACATATCATGAGAAATCTTGAACATCTCTATCCCGAGAAAGTATAAACGTCTATTTTCCACCGACAGCCACCCCAGTCGATGTCGGTAGGGCGTGATGTGTTCGTCACGCCGTAAATTAAAAATAAAACAAATTGCACAATTGATAAGTCTCTGAAGTTTGGTATTGAGCTCGTTAGTGATAAACGTCGTTGTAAACAAGAGAACAGTAGTCCAACAACGGCCAAATCAAAGAGGTCACAAGTTTTACACGCAGATTAAGTGATAAGGAGTACTTATGGAATTTTAATTTGTGTAGTGTGAAGTGTACCCTCTTGGAAATCTGTGAACAATGGGAGGGATGGTAATGGGAATGAGGAAAGGGTTAAAGGAGAAGGGAACAGAAATGGAAATAGATAGGGAGGGGCTGATAGTAGGAAAGGTAAGGATAGGGGGGGAGAGCTGGAGAATAGTAGGTGTGTATGCAAAGAAGGAGGAAATGGAGGAGACCATACAGGAGTTGGGACAAATAATGGAAGGAAAGGAGGAAGGAAGGTAATTGGGGGAGATTTTAACGCGAGGACAGGAAGAGAAGGAGGGCATTAGAGGTGAGATAGTGGGGAGAAGAAAATCGAAGGATAAGAAGATGGATAGAGAGGGGAGGCTGCTGGTAAATAGCGTAGAGGAAAGGGGATGGGAAATTTTCAATGGGAACATGAGAGGAGACGAGGAGGGGGAATATACTTTCACAGGAGATAGAGGAGCTACGGTGATTGACCACGTAATAGGAGAAGGAGAAGTAAGAGAGAGGATGGTGAGGATGACGGTGGGGGACAGAGTGGATTCGGATCATCATCCCTTGGAAGTGGTATTAAGAAGCGGAAGTGTGGAGAAAGGTAGAGGGAGAGGGTGGAAAAAAAGAAGCAGGGGGTGTGGAATGAGGAAGGAATAAAGGTGTTCACGGAAAAAATAGGGGAATTTGAGGTCGAGGAAAGTGTGGAAGAATTAAACAAGGATTGGGAAGAAATGGAAACAAGAATAGCAGAGGCGATAAAAGGGGTAGAAGAGGAGTTAAAGGGAAGCAGGAAGGAGAAGGTGGGGTGGTGAGATGAGGACTGCGGAGAAGCGAAGAAAGAGGCAAGAAGAAAACTGAGAGAATGGAGGAAGGAAAGAGGAGAAGGAAGTGAATACAAGGAAAAAAGAAGGAGTTTAGCGAGCTATGTAAGAGGAAGAAGGAAGAAGAGAACTTGAGATGGGAGAGAAACGCGGAGAAAGCAAGGAGAGAATCGGAGGTATGGGAGATAGTAAATAGAGAGAGGAGAAAAAGGAGAGGAATTGAGGAAGGGATAGAGGAGGAAGAGTGGAAAGAGCACTTCATGAGGTTGTTAGGAGGAGTGGAGGACAGGGTGATGATGGGGAAGGAAGAAGAGAGGGAAGAAAAAGAAGGAGTGGAAGAGGAGGAAATAAGCTTAGAAGAAATGAGGAGAGTAATGAGGAAGTTAAAGGATGGAAAGGCAATGGGGTTAGATGGGATACCAAGTGAGGTATGGAAGCACGGGGGTAAGGAGTTAGAGATTTGGGCTTGAAGGTTCATAAACAGGATTTGGAAGAGAGGAGGATGGCCGGAGAAATGGAAGGAGGGAATAATCGCGCCAATTTTAAAGAAAGGGGAGGGTAAAAGGGCGGAGGAGTATAGAGGGGTGACAATAATGCCGTCGCTGTATAAGGTATACACGGCAATCCTAGCGGAGAGGCTAAGTAAGAGAGGAGCTGGAGTGGAAGAAAATAGTACCGCAAAACCAGACAGGGTTTAGAAGGGGAATGGGAACAATAGACAACATTTATGTATTGAACTATTTGGTGAACAGAAGATTGGAGAAGAAAGGGGGGAAACTGATAGCATGTTTTGTGGATCTCAAGGCGGCCTTTGACTCGGCAGATAGAGGGGTTTTAATAAAAGTAATGAGGGAAAGGGAAATAAGGGAAGGGATTTGTGAGAAGGACAGAGGAGATTCTGAGGGAGACGAGAAGCAGGGTAAGGGTGGGAAGCGAAATAGGGGAAGAGTTCTGGACGGGGAGGGGAGTAAGGCAGGGGTGTCCACTGAGCCCTTTACTATTCAACGTAATGTTAGCGGATATGGAGGAGGAAATGAGCAGGGTAAAATGGGGAGGGATAATGGAGGGAGGATAGGAGGTAAGAGGGTTTATACCCTGGCGTATGCCGATGACGTAGTGCTTATAGCAGAGGACGAGGACCAAATGAGGAGCATGTTAGAAAGGTTAAAAGGTTACCTAGGCAGAAAAAGGCTGGAGTTGAACACGGAGAAGACAAAGATAATGAGGTTTAAAAAAGGAGGAGGGAGGGCCAGCAAGAAAAGATGGAGATGGGAAGGAAAAGAAATAGGAGAGGTAAAGTGTGGTGTTCGGGGATTATAGTAAGTAACGCACACCGGTATTCACCAGAGACAATACTTTATCATGACACACAGATTTACAGTATCAGGCCGGGACCTGCTGATCGCACGTGGAGATGCCCGTTCACGAGTCGCCCGTAACGTGACTGCCCGCGCGCTATAGACGCCCGCTAGATTGGGCCCGTCGGCTCACTCACACCTTCGCACGCATGTACCCCTCCGGTGTGCGCGCGCACATCTATATTCGCAGATACCACAAAGGAATTTCGCTATCTGGGTTACGTGTTTCAAAGGAACGGAGGGCAGGAAGCACAGGTAAGGGAAAGGATCAAGAAGGCGGCGGCGGTGATGGGGAAGGTTTGAGGGATAGGGAAGAGAAGATTTGAAAAAGATTGTGGCTGTTCGATAGACTGGTGTGGACAGTAATAGGATATGGAAAAGAAGTATGGGGATGGAGAGAGAGGGAAGGAATGGAAAGATTGGAGAAAAGGTGTATTAGATGGGTTTTGGGAGTAGATGGAAGAGCACCATGGTATCTAGTGAGGGAGGAAGTACAAAGGGAGAAACTGAGAGGGAGTGCGAGGATGAAAGCATGGAGATTTGAGAAGAGATTAGAAGAGGGAAAGGAAGTGAGTTAGCGAGGTTATGTTGGGAGGAGTTGAAGGGAAGGGAGAAGGAAGGGAGAGTGGGATCAAGTTGGGAACGGGAGAGGGAAAGTTTCTTCGAAGACAGAGGAGTGTGGTTGAAAAAGCTGGAAAGGCTGAGAGAAGAAGGGGACGAATGGCACTACAGGTTATTCGGAGGTGATAAGGAGAAGCAAAGGAAAGAGAGATGGGAGAAGATCGAGAAATCGGAATATAATAGGTGGTACAAATTAATAAAAGGAGAAGGGATCCGGGATATTTGAAGAAGGGATGGGAAGAGAGCAGATGGAGAAGGGTAGCGAGGTTTAGATTAAGGAATGAGATGAGAGAGAGCAGGTATTGGGAAGGGGAAGAGAAGAAGAGATGTAGGATGTGTGAATATAGGGAGGAAACGTGGGAGCATGTATGGGAGGAATGTAGAAGGTGGAAATCAGGAGGAGGAAGTTGGCAGGAAGCGGTGGGATGGGTGAGGAAAGGGGGGGAGAGGAATGGATGATGGAAATAAAGGGAGAAAGAATGGAAGGAAAAGGGGAGTGGGAGGAGTAAGGAGAAGGGGTGGATGACAATACTGGTAAAGTTGGGGAATGAGGAGGATAAGAGGAGGGTTTTAGAGGCAAGGAGAAAGGCAGGGAACAGGTTAAGGGAGAAATTGGACGAGGATAAGTCGGTGGAGAGGAGGGTAAGAGAAAGAGAGGAGAAAGAAAGGAGAATAGAAAGGAGAAGGGAGGAAAGCAGGAGTTCAAGGGAGATCGAAGAGGACGAGTTCACGAGAGGGATGGAGGAGAAGCTTCTGAGGGAGGCGGGCGAGGATGAAGTGGACAGGAAGAAAAGACAGGAGGACAAAAGAGAAGAGCCGTGACATGAAGGAAGGAGGCAGAGGCGAGCAGAACCGGAGGTAGCGGAATGGAGAGAAACAGGGGGGGGGGGCGAAGGAAGAAGGGGGAGGGAAGAGGAAATAAGACAAATTTGTAAGGTCGCAGATGGCCAGGATAAAAAGGAGTGATATTGTAAAGGGTTGGGTACGTCCCTTTAAAAACGCCAGTGAAAATAGATTATAAACCCTACGGGGAATCGCAATAAATCATTACATACATACATATAAAAATTTGGATAATCCTACTGAGATATTGGTTAATCCAGAAGAAGACTGGATCAACTATATCTCTAGAGGGAAAATTATAAGGCCTCCTTCAGAATTATTAAATGTCGCAAAAATAATGAATGAAGAGTTTCAAGCTTACAATGAATCCTTTTTGCGGAAAGATCGGTGGGCATTTAAAACAGTAGCGGATAGAGTTGAAAGAAAAATAAATGATATAATCCCACGCGAGGTTTTATTATGTTTAATCAGAACAAGAACTTACATAAGACTTCGTATAATTAATAAAAAAATCTCGTCGGAAAACAATAAAATAAAACAGAAAAGAAAAATGAAAAAATTTACAAACAAAAAGTAATATATTTTATTATATTAAATTATATTTTATTACATATTTATTGTTTCTTAAACGTGTTTATGTATCTGTTATACATATTTCAATATTTATATTTGTGTTTGTATGTTTTTCTTTTAAATATATTTATCATAATTATAATTACATACGAAAAATCTTTCATTATAATTCTTTCTTGCCCGAATCTTCGTTTTAATATTCATTAAAATTACACAAGATGGCGGACTCTTGTCACGCTCTCTTATTGGTCAATAGAAATGCCTGCGCAGTAGCACACCTTGTTACTTCCACCATGGCTACATCTAGTGCTGCTGCTCCATCACCTTCAATTGACATTAATGATCCAGACATCTTGATCGGTAAAAATGTTGAATCTTGCTCAAGAGTCTAACAAATATAGGATTGAAACTGAAGTACAGGAGGAAATTTAGGTCTGTCATTCAAGATTGTGAAGAGGAGGCTGAAGGTTTGAAAGTACCGGATTAATTACGTGTTAACATATTACTTATTCTATTTAAATATTGTGTATTGTTAATATATTACTTATTCTATTTAAATATTGTGTATTGTTAGAGGTTTTACAAAATGAATTTTATTTGAAAATAAAAACGTTTCCTTCATGTTTCAATAAAAACATTTTATTATGTTCTGTATTTCTATTTATTTTATTTCAAAACTCATGGTAGTAAGCGTAGATCCTGAAGGGGGATAATTCAAGATAATTCCTTGTCGGATCCTCACAATAGTGTCTTGATGGCGCATAGCCCCAGGCCCATTTACGAACTCCTTCAGTGTATTTCTCTGTTGCAAAACTCCAAGAGCAGCATTTCTTGCTCCCATCCGTGGACCATCAATGATGACTCCATTCTCCCCAGCGACAATGTCATGCCATTCTCCCTCTACCAGTTCGCTAGTTGGCAATTCCTGGTCCACAAAAGAAGGGGGGCAATATTCCAGGTTGAGTTTGCTGTCGCCTGTTTTGCGGATGAAATTGTGGAGGCAAACAGCACATTCAATGATGCTTTCCACAATGCCTTCTGTAGCAATAATGGGGTGACGGAAAATCCTCCAACGAGCCGCTAAAATGCCAAAGGCATTTTCAATCACTCTCCTTGCTCTGCTCAACTTGAAATTATACACAGACTTGTCATGGGGTGTGTTGCGCTCGCCATAGGGTTTCATCAGGAAAGGTTTCAAAGGGAAAGCTGCATCTCCTACAAGGAAGTAGGGCATGTCAACATCAGTTCCTGGTAGGTGACTTGAATTCGGCAAGTTAAGGGATCCATCATTCAATCGCCGACCCATTTCAGACGATTGAAAAACTCCGCCATCACTTTGTGAGCCTTCCCTAGTAAAAATTTCCGTTAGAAACAGTGAGAAACAGATAGAATTTGTGACGGTATGTAACGGAATCCTATCCGCTGTAACTGCAAGCTTGAAAAGAAAATTCTAGCCTTATCCGTTTCTGTAAGCAGCACTATTGTATCTGCAAATACAGACAGAAAATGTAATGACGTATAACTGTATCTAATGGAAATATATCGGCATACAGCATCTATAAGCTTTTGCAATAGAAAAACTTGTCTGTTTCTGTCCGCATTCTGTACGCATCAGATGCTGACGGAATCTATCCGTAATTGCGGATACCGCATCCATCTGCATCTGTACGCAATGTCGACCTATAGGAATTTGTCTGTGTTTCGTACAAGCTCACTCGTGAGCCTGAGCTCTTGAAAAAGATGAGGAAACATTCAACTAATCAGTATTTTTTGTTTCTAGTAGAGAGAGATCATGTATTTCGGTGAGTTTACAAACGAACAAGTGGTTAGTCAGAATACGTCAGCAAATATCGATAACTTACAATAATTGATTATATACATTAAGAGAAGCTGTTCAAAATATAAGAAAAAAAGAAATTGATTAATAACACAGGCACACCAAAAAAAAAAAGTTGGATGTTCGCTAGACTACACCACCATACCTATATGTTTTTGGCATCGCTGAATCCGAATCCGTTGTCCGTTTTACCCCATCACGTCAGGTTTTGTCCCTAACCTCAAAAAATATCTTAAAAACGCTAAAACGGCTCTTTTTATATTGAGAAATAAAGCATAACCACCATATTTATATGTTTTTGGGATCGCTGAATCCGAATCCGTTGTCTGCTAAACGCCATCACGTCACCATTCGCCCCTAACCTAAAAAAATTCGCCCTAACGCGCGGGTTTTTCTGTATCACTATGGCACCTTTTTTTTAACGTGGTTGAAATCTTCATCTACCGGGATACTCCAGGGCATCCCCTGAGCCTGCCCGGTAGCCCCCCTAGTCGGGGTGAGACCCCCCGCCTTCTGGGAAAAGGCGGGAGAGTGCCGGATTCCATGCACGTGCATCGCAGGGATAACATGCGCATGGCCTACCGGCTAAAACCACCACGAGTTCCTTTTAACGTTTATCGAGGGGAACCCGGGTATCGCAAGCATTTCTTCCATGGGCCCCCTCACGTTGTAGTCTTCCCGAGGAGAGGAGAGCCGGATCAGGGAGCGCCGAAGCAATCAGTCATCAGCTTTCCCCCCCCCCATCACTATGGCACCTAGAAAACTTCAAAAACTTTTCAAGTGAATAATATGTTTTAATGATACAGAAAAACCCGCGCGTTAGGGTAAATTTTTTTGGTTAGGGGCGAATGGTGACGTGATGGCGTTTAGCAGACAACGGATTTGGATTCAGCGATCCCAAAAACATATAAATATGATGGTCATGCTTTATTTCTCAACATGAAAAAGGCCGTTTTAGCGATTCTGAGATTTTTTTTTGAGGTTAGGGACGAAACCTGACGTGATGGGGTAAGTTAATGAACTTGTGATGGAAAATGTGTTGTACTTTTCAAGTGAGTAATAGGTTTTTGAAGTTTTCTAGGTGCCATAGTGATACAGAAAAACCCGCGTGTTAGGGCGAATTTTTTTGGTTAGGGGCGAATGGTGACGTGATGGCGTTTAACAGACAACGGATTCGGATTCAGCGATCCCAAAAACATATAAATATGGTGGTCATGCTTTATTTCTCAACATGAAAAGGGCTGTTTTAGCGATTCTGAGATATTTTTTGAGGTTAGGGACAAAACCTGACGTGATGGGGTAAAACGGACAACGGATTCGGATTCAGCGATGCCAAAAACATATAGGTATGGTGGTGTAGTCTAGCGAACATCCAACTTTTTTTTTTGGTGTGCCTGTGTAATCAATAATCCTTTCTTTGAGAGCAATATAGGGAATAAGTAATATTTCAATCGAATAGATCTATGTTAAAGGCTAAAGTTAGTTAAAAAAGTGTGAACGAAATTGATGTCTTGATTCAATTCGTATAATCGGGTATTAGTTAAGTTTCCTTGAAGTAAATTCGACAAGAAAGGATCATTGTGATACATTAAACAAACAATGAGAATAAATATCGTTAGATATATGAATATAAGTACCATTGAAACAATGTGTCAGTTATTCTTATGATTTCCTTCAAATCCAAGAAGTATTAGTTCAAGCCAATTCCCTTGATTAAAGTATAATATCGTGTTTACCGAAGTAACACGTCAGAAAATATGCGGCATGAATTCTTTCGAATAAACAAAGTACATGAGAATGTATTCTTTAAGATGATTGACACATCTATTCAATAAAGTACGAGTGATATTTCACATCCTGAATCATATATAGATGTACAAACAGTCGTTCTTTCGCAGCGCGGAAACGCAATAACTTCAACGTATTTGTATCGTAACATTAGTTTTGACGTCGTATTTATCCCGTGACGTTGTCGACGGGATCAACGTGCTTTTGATAGATTGAATCTACACAACTCGCCAAATAGTCTTAATTAGAAATAGTTACAGAAAAACCAGAGAGTTTTGAATAAAGATTCTAAAGGTATTACAACCAAAGCAAGCTTTGTACTAGTTCTCAAGAAAGAGTCTAATCTTCTTTGCGCGCTATCGATTATTCTGAAACATATGTAAGTGTCCCGGTCTAAATCGACTGTTTATATCTAAGACACGTTAAACGAAGGTTTAACGTCACCAAATCATGAATGTAAAGAGTTTACCTTAATTCAGGTATGAATATCGGGTGATCAGGCCGATAAGATGGTTTTATTATAAACCACTATCCTTTTCAGAAGCTTCCTGAGCCCACGTGATATTTCCAGAAGGCATCATCAAAGACGAGCCTCCTTCTTAGTGCGTCCCTCTCGTAGAATAATGGCTCCCTCTCAATCGCAGCGTCGTCACTTTAGGACAACGTTTTTACCGAACGATTATTCGGTCTCCAAGTATTTATCGGACTGAATAGCCGATATGACGCACTAACCCTGAATGCGCGAACATAAATGTCTTTTTATAATGTTATTATCTCGTAAAGATTATAGTACGACATAACTGTTCATCGAACAAGATACGCGACGCGTTGCAATAACGACGATCGCAAACACAACGTAATACGTCTCGAGAAGGTTCTCGGTGAACGACTGTCTTCGAATAAGATACGCGACGCGTTGTAATAACGACGATCGCAGACACAACGTAATACGTCTCGAGAAGGTTCTCGATGAACGACTGTTCTCGAATAAGATACGTGACGTGTTACAATAACGACGACCGCAAGCACAACGTAATACGTCTCGAGAAGGTTCTCGATGAACGACTGTTCTCGACCGAAAACTGAGATACATCCTACTCAACGGTTCGACAACGAATGAAATCCGTTGCGTTCTCGACCCGTCGAGACTTGTACGGACATGCGCAGAACCACACCTTTTTTGCGTGACTCTCTCCCGTAACGCACCGCGCTCAGCGCCTCGTGCGCCTGAATGCGCTTCCATTTTGGAGGTAGTAACGCGCTCCCTACCGCCATCTGTGGCGGCTTTACAATTCACAGCCGGAGCCTCAACCTCCCACAGATGTCGTTTCTTACATGATCTCTCTCTCTCTCTCTCTCTCTATCTCTTTTCATTCATTCTTAAACTTTTAACAGTCTGCAACTACGGATTAGGGCTGCGGCTATCCGGATAAAAATTATTCGAATATTCGGATAACGGATATAACGAATATTCGTTATCCGGATCATCCGATATCTGAATATTTAAATAATCTGTAACAAAATGTTCGAATATCTCGGATATCCGGATAGTGCAGATATCCGGATAATGCGGATATTCGAAAATAGCATAGATATGCGGATATTCGGATAATATATGAACACTGTTCTTTCGTGAACACGTAGATATTGCACAATGTCAGATTTGTTTGCAATCTGACCGATGAGCATTGTATTCTTCTTAAAAGGGTATTCGCATTCGAAGCGTTGAAAAATAGGCGTATTTCATAAATTTTTTGCGGAAGCCACGTTTGAAAGATTTTTTTAATATTTGAAAAATATACATCTTTACATCTTACTTTGGAAAAATTTAGTATATTTATAGCATCGCAGTTGAACACCACTGCGTTGGGTAAGCCTTGCGTTGTATTACTGGCGGAGATATGTGTCGCGAATGTCATGATTTTGCTTCGCCTGCTTATATTAGATCCCAACTGAAATTTACTTGCGAGTTAGTCTTACCATTATGCGCCGCCTAACGACGTCGTTGCGACTAGCATGGAAAGATGTGCTACCATGCATCTTTTTTAATTAAGAATATTTCATAATATTTCAAAAATATTTTTAAAAATATTTGAAAAAAGATTATAAAACCAATAAAAAATAAAAATATTTTTTAAATATTTTGAAACAAGATTATGATACAATAAATATGTAGATTTGAATTAATATTTTAAAAATATATTTCAAATATTTAAGAAAATTTTGCCTGAGTGATAAAAAAGAACATTTTTAAAAATAATTTTAAAATATTCTTAAGATATTCTTAACCCTTAAAGTACACCCTGGGTCAAAATGACCCAGTAAAAAAATTGTGTTGCATTATCTACTATTGAAACGCTGAAATCGGGATCTGTCGCGCCACCTCTTGGTAGTTTTAACCTCTCTCTAGATGGCGGTACAGTCGCTGTAAGTCAGCAGGCGTCCGGCTGTGTCTGGCTGCCGTCCGCGTCAAACGTTCCAAAAATCACGGGTCATTTTGACCCAGTGTGTAGTTTACACATTTTGGGAGTGATTTTTTGTGATTTTTTAAAAGTCTTTTTGAGCTTCTTTCGAACAATTAAAGTGTAAGTAAACGTTTAAATATGCTCTGAAATTTTTTTAATCAGTTGTTTATCAATAATAACACTGAAATAATTATGTATAAACATAGATGTCGTACAATCTACGCTCTCGGACCATTTGCCAGGAGCTAATTGTCGATGACGAACTCGTGAACCCTATTGGTGGTGAATCATCCGATGATGATCATGTATCAGAGCAATCCGAAAACAGTGATTACGAGCCATCGAGTGGCGATGAGGAACAAGATGCTGTAGAGGCTGAGGTCGAGAGCGACCTGGAAAACGCTTCATTGCAATCGCGTCTGTTGAAGTTGAGGAGCAGAGCGCGTGGAAGACCACTTTCTATCCATCGAGGGAAAAATGGCTATATTTGGACCACGAAGACTCCGACTAGATCCTCAGATCGCTTTGAACGCGAAGAAGTTGCTGCGGGCCCTATAGATGCGGCAGCCAACCTCGAAACTATCGAGCAGTTTTGGGAGATTCTTTTCGATGAGCAAATTATATCGATTATAGTCCAGCACACAAACGACAAAATACAGGATCACCGTGCACTTTTGATATCTCAAGGTCAAGAGCTCCAAACTTATCATCACTACACAGATGCCTCTGAAATCAAAGCTCTCATTGGAATTTTTTACTACTGTGCGCTCTGGAAATGTACACATATGGATGACCAAATGCTTTGGAGCAAAAAAAACGGAGTGTCTTTCTTTCGATGCGTCATGTCACGGAATAGATTTCTTCTGTTATGTACATGTTTGCGCTTCGATAACAAGAATAAAAGAGATCCCTCTGATAAATTTGCTCCTATCCGTCAAATTTGGGAGATTTTTATCGGGAACTGCACCAAGTATTATAGACCGAGTAAACAGTGTACGGTCGATGAGCAGCTCCTTAGTTTTCGAGGACGCTGCTTCTTCCGTATGTATATGAAATCGAAACCTGACAAGTATGGCCTCAAGATCGTAACTCTAAACGATGCTCAGACGTCGTACCTTATCTACGGCCTTCCGTACATCGGAAAAGATAAAAATCATGATCCCAGAGAATCGATTCCGGACAGATCTTTCCGAGAAGTGACTGTGCCCATCCATGGATCCAATCGCACGGTTACGTAACTAATTAGTTTACGTCAATACCGCTTTTGGAAAAGATGATGGATCCACCGTATTACTTGACCATCACGGGTACCATAAGGAAGAATAAAAGGGAACTTCCGGCTGAATCAAAAGTCGCATTGAGCTCGCCACCAGCAAGTAAATTTTTTTTTTTTTCAAAATCGAAAAATATTTGCTTGCTATCGTACACACCGAAGAAGAACAAAATTGTCCTGATTGCTTCTTCGTACATGCGGTCGACGACTACAACAGACAATAAACCGGATATAGTCCTTCATTATAATGCCACGAAAGGAGGAACGGACACCTTTGATCAACTCTGTCACGCACACACCACCACCAGAAGGACGCTGAGATGGCCGATGCGGGTATTTTTCGGGATGCTGGACCAGGCTGCTGTCAACGCGCGCATTCTACTCAAGTGTAAACAGGCCAATAGCAATAGGAATCAATCGGTCACCGCAAATGCGTGCTTGGAGCGTCTCTATATTCATCTAGTAAAACCCTTTTTGATGGAGCGCCAAACCTGCCCAACGCTTCGCGCAAATGTAAAAGCTGGGATTGCGGTCATGTTGTCGGACGACCTCGAAAAAACAGTTACATCGGGAGAGAGGAAATATTCGGATAGCAGGAGACGTTGTGCGTTGTGCCCATTCCAGCGCGATCGTAAAACCAAAGAGATTTGTCCAATATGCGATAGGCTCATGTGTGATGGTCATCGCGCATTTATGTGTGTCGACTGCGCAGGGCAGAATTAAATAAAAAATTAATATTTTTTAACATTGTTTTGTCTATTTACTATAGTTCGAATTGTTTCCATGCCCTATCCATCGAAAACGAATCGTTCATTAACGAATCTTGAAGCGAATGTGCTACCGATTTATATTGCTTTCGGTTTTTCAAATAAATACCTTTTTTGAAATGTTAGCTTTCGCGCGGTTTAAGGTAAAACATTTTTACCTTAAAGTATATAATCCAGAGAGTATGCAGTTAAATTTTCACGTAAAAATATTGAAAATTTAGAAAGTTATTGAATATTTCGTAAAAAATAGCAATTTTTTGGTTTATAAACCATATTTTGAATTTTTGAACCATAAAGCTTTATTAATAACCCTTCACAAACAATCACACATTCATTTTGAGTGTTGCAAGAATGCACCCTTTTAATTTCAGCCAAAAAGAATCGATTCCCCGTTTATGGTAATTTCGCAAAGTAGCGCTGGGTCAAAATGACCCAGTGTGTAGTTTATGTCTCAAACAGGTAGTGTGTAGTTTAAGGGTTAAAAATGTTACCACAAAAGGTTTTTAAACCATTTTAAAATATTCCTAAAACCATTTTAAAATGTTTCTCGCAATATTTTTATAGAAATATTTAGAAATATTGTTTGAAAACATTTTGTGCTGTATGGGTATTGTCGACTGATGGCATGAAATGCTGCCACACTTTACTTTTCCCTATTGCAATCGCTGAAAGATTCAGATGTTCTAACTTTTGCTGCGTGCTCAGTTTCTATCCAGAATACCGATTGAAATAGTATTAACTAGAATTCAAACCTTTGTATGGCTGTTACTGCCTCCCTACACCAAATGCTTGTTAATGGTCGTGCGCCTATACGACACTGCTGTACTAGACACTCGACCAACAATGTCAAATCAACAAATACGTAGCAGAAATGAATACGTAAGTTGAGAAGTGTTATGTTGACATAATAAAATTTGAAGTTTAGCATGATAGCCGCATATAGGCTGTGTTCCGATATTCACTGCAAGTACTGAAAATCTATAGTTTACGTGACGTACATTATAGTTTTTCAGTACTGACAGTGAATATCGAAACGTAGCAATAGTAGAAATAAGGTTTTCAGTTTTCTACTTGTAGAGAAATGTACGCAAACAGACCACATTTGTCTCCGCAAAACATAAAGTTTTCTTCCTGCTTTCCACCAACGCAAAGTATGCATATCTGCGTGCGCATTATTTTAATATCAGAAATATTCGAATAATACGTATATATATTCAAAATATCCGAATAATACGGATTGTGTGTTATTCGGATAATACGAATAACAAGTTATCCGAATAACCGAATAGTTATTATCCAAATATTTGGCTATTCGAATAATTTTTATTTTAACTGATTATCCGAATATCCAAATATCCGGATATCACGAATATTCGAATTTTAATCACACCACTACTACGGATACGAATCCTGTATGTTTCTGTCCGCATTCTATACGCATCAGATGCTGACGGTATCTATCCATAAATGCGGATACCGCATTCATCTGCATCTGTACGCAATGTCGACCTATAGGAATTTGTCTGCAACTACGGATACGAATCCTGTATGTTTCTATCCACATTCTGTACGCATCGGGGAGATTGATTTACTAGGTAGAGATTTTGTGCAAATAATAATTAATTTGGTTATTGTAATGTCGAATAAAATATATTTGTTTACAAGGGCGGCAATGTGGTCTAGTGGTAGAGCGCCAGACTCGTAATCTGAGGAACCAGGTTCGAGTCCACTAGAGCCATGTAAACATGGAAAGTTTTTTTCGAAAGCTGCGCCCTCCGTGCAAGATAGGCTCTTGTGCGGAGCAAACTGGGCTCCGTCTTTCGGAAAGAGACGTTAAGCAGTTGGTCCAAAGGGTTAAGTGAGAGAAGAAGGGTAGTATTGGAATAGAGGGTTGGGAACGTCCCTACAAAACGCCTTGCAACCCTGCGGGGAGTCAATAAACGTACTTTATTTTTATATTTTTTACAATATATAAATGAAAACTAGACCGATATATGAATCACACAATTAAGTCGAGAGAGGTCAAATACGGTCGGGCTAGATCTTAGTGCCTATAATAACACAGGCCGACATTTTTAAAACCCTGAGACCAGACTATACTTTCCCAAAAGTTTTCGGTCCGCCGAATCCGAATCCGCCAGCGGAATTGCTCCATCACATCAGGTTTTCGAGATATCCTAACCTGAATGTGCAAAAAACACAGTTTTTCGCTATATTCGGGGTTATATTAAACTGCGAATTAATTTTTCTCCACAAAACTCATTACGGCGTCTGAAAGTACTACTTTTCGCCTTCAAAATGCTTTTTGAATTTTTCAGATATCTTATTTCTTCTCGGAGATATCGTCCGTTAAAATTTTTTAGTTTGGCGTTTTCGTTACAACCTTACAAAAAAAAGAAGTTGATCCGGCAGGCGAAAGTAGTGTAATTATATGTTTTTTGGAACGCTGAATCCGAATTCGTTGTCGGTTTAACCCCATCAGTTCATGGTTTGTCCCTAACCTAAAAAAAAGTCTAAGATTTTCGAATTCGCCTTTTTTTGGTCAATTAGGCAGACCACAGTTATGTATTCTTATGTTTTTGGAGTAGCTGAATTTGAAATTGCAGTCTGCTTACCCCATCGAGTCATAGTTTGTCCCTAACCTCAGAAAATTCAAAATGGCGGATCCAATATGGCGGGTAGGAATTCTGAAGAGTCTAAATTACTATAAAACTCGATATTTGTTATATTTTTCCCTCAAGTAAAGTAACTTTGAAAAGTTTCTTTATATGAACGATCGCATATTACCGCTCTCAGCCAAACCCAGAGTCACGAAACGAGGATGTGGCGGTGATGACTCCATTTTTCTTTTTTTTTTTATGATTTTTTAAATGATTTTTTTTTAATTTCTTCTTCGAAGAAATTTTCTATGACCCTCGAAAATTGGAATCAGGAGGTAAGCGTCCTGTAGGTCAAGGGTTGCCATGTAACAACCCGGTAACATAAGGCGAATCAGTACGCCAATCGTCTAATTTGAAGTGTGGGGGCTCGATGTGCGAATTCAAATCTCGCAGATTTAAAATAAATCTTACCTCCCGACGATTTATCCACTAAGAAGAAAGATGAAAGAAATTGATCCTTGTTAGGTTCGACAGGAACGATGGCCCCTATTCGATGGAATCGTTCTATCTCTGAATCGCAGGCTAGTGCAGCAGCAGGCGACAGGTTTAGGTTCAGTAAGAAAGGTCCTTGATAGTGGTGAGCTGGCAAAAGGGATACGATAGCCCTTTATAGCTTCCAAAACCACACAGAATCACAGGTAATATCCAACCCAGGATCAAAAAATTTGCCTAGACGGCCAGCCAAACTTACATCGTTTAATGGTGGTATCGAGATCTGGTTTGGGACTGGGAGCGATGTCGGCTCTGGTAATGGTGGGCCCCTGATCGACGAGCCGCCGATGGACGGACAGGGGCCTTCCTGTTTCCCGAAGGCCTAGATGTTTAAGGCTGGGCACGTTGCTGAGCTACTTGACGAACTGGTTGTAGCGTTTTCTTCCCCACCTGAGGAACTGATTTGGAGACCTCGCGACCGGTCTTTTCGCAAATCTGAGCCGCCTTGAGCGTTTCGGCAAAATTCTGGCCAAAAAGGAACTCATCGATAGGTGCTGACTCTGCGGCGTTCTTGCCCAAGATGTTGAGAGAAGGCTTGGTAAAGGCTCTTCTCGCCAGTGAGAGACGGTAGTGATGGTCGGCAAGCAGATGAATGCCTTCTGAATAAT
The DNA here is from genome assembly GCA_035220575.1 of Temnothorax rugatulus. Classification (NCBI taxonomy): domain Eukaryota; kingdom Metazoa; phylum Arthropoda; class Insecta; order Hymenoptera; family Formicidae; genus Temnothorax; species Temnothorax rugatulus. Next base: position 11,358 of record JASTWL010000870.1, on the reverse strand, counting down.
GTTATAGCCGATTTTGTCTCGTCCCTGAGATCTTGCAAGATCTCTGGCTTCAGCATTAGCGACATGCCCGAGCCGAAGGCGTTGAGACAAGCACCCACCTGTGCCTGTGAAGACGATTGGTACTCGTCTCTTTTTACGACTGAAGGGGTCAACGCTGCGATGAGTTCCTTGTTCAACTTTGGCGAAGCCAAAGCTGCGAGCTCCCTTTTCGCCTCGTGTTTCGTCAGAAGGTTAGTGCGAATCTCTGCATTAAGGCCACTTCGCGACTCCGTCTGGATTGAAATCAGAACGACGGGATTCTAATGAGCTGATGCGGGAGGAGTCTGAGCTTTCCCAAAAAGCTCGTTGACCAAAGTGTGTGTCTCGGGGACGACCTCCGGATCCTGAGATTCGGGAAAAACAGTAGCGGGTGGGTCGGTGAAAGATACGTTACCCGCTGGTGTGAGGTTTTCTTCTGAGATGGTAACGATCTCCGGTGTGGCTACGCAGAAAAAAGAGAGTGAAGAAACACATCGGTTATGTCCTCTCTTTGCCAGATATCCGGGAAAAAACTGGGTCGACAAGAGGACATACCTGGTACAACGCCGCGGCTCACTTGTGCGGCCGTGTGTTCTTCGTACTCTTGCTCTATGGCATGTGGCGTAACGGATGCCAGAGACGATGCTGAGGCAACGTCCTGAGACGATCTAACCTCTGCGGGCGAACTAACCTGACACTTGTCTAGGTTATATGAAATGGAGTCATCACCGCCACGTCCTCGTTTCGTGACTCTGGGTTCGGCTGAGAGCAGTAATATGCGATCGTTCATACAAAGAAACTTGTCAAAGTTACCTTACTTGAGAGAAAAATATAACAAATATCGAGTTTTGTAGTAATTTAGACTCTTCAGAATTCCTACCCACCATATTGGATCCGCCATTTTGAACTTTCTGAGGTTAGGGACCAACTATGACTCGATGGGGTAGTAAGCAGACTGCAATTTCAAATTCAGCTACTCCAAAAACATGTGACGATACGCGTATTCGTCACTAACGCTACGGCCCTGACGACCATCTAGCACGTGCCCAGCGTCACGATGCACGTGCTCCGATGCCAGAGTGGTGGGACAGCCCCCACCACTTCCACTCGGGGTATAAATAGGGGACTCGAGCCGGCTCGAGTCGCCAGTCCTATCCGACTCCTGTTCCTGTCACGACCACTCTCCGAGACCGCTCTCTAGGTTGGGTGCCCCCAACCTCGTCCTCCGTACAGAGAACGGGCGCCCCCGTTCTCACCTGGGTGCCCCCAGGGTACGGGCCTCCCCAGCTGGGTGCCCCCGGTTGGCTTTACCTGTCCTCTCCTGCCTCTGGGTCGGGCGCCCCCGACCCATTCCGCCGTATGGAAGACGGGTGCCCCCGTCTTCAAGCCGGGTGCCCCCGGTGTACGGGCCGCTCAGTCGGGCGCCCCCTGATTATTAGTGATAAGCCGCGCCTCCGCCAGGCAACCGTGCCTCCGTACTTGTCCGCGAATCAACCTTCACACGTACACAGCGGCTCAGCGGAGCAACACGCACCTACACTCACACCCTCCATCCATATGTATTGTGAATAGTATAGAATCACAACAAAATTACCTTTTTAAAAAAAAGGTAAAAAAAGGCGTCAAGTCACACGCGTTCAAAGAAAGTGGTTATCTCAAAAAAAACCGATGAGGTATCTTTATACCTAAAAAAAACTGATGTGGTATGTTTGTATCTCAAAAAATCGAAGTATCTCTGTACCTAAAAAAAAACCGATGAGGTATTTTTATACTTCTAAAAAATCGATGTGGTATGTTTGTATTTTCACAAAAATAAATGATATCTATAAATTGCGCCAAGTAAAAAATGAATATATATTCCTTGGAAAATAACTGTTGTATTATTTTGCGTTAATCAGAAAGAGAACATACAATTATAAAATTTTTAATCCAACACAGGAATACAAGGTATTTAAATGCAAAGATGTTAATCGCAAAGATTAAAAACTGTTAAAGAAGTAACAATAAAAAATGCAAATATTTTATTGAAATAAAAAAAAATTTCGTACAAAAACTTGACGCTGCTTTTTTACTCCAGTCACAACAAAATTACCTTCTTTAAAAAAAGGTGCGAAGTACACGCGCAGCATGTTAGCTCGAAGAAAGTGGTTATGGAGTAAAAAAGCAGCGTCAAATTTTTGTACGAAATTTTTTTTTTATTTCAATAAAATATTTGCATTTTTTATTGTTACTTCTTTAACAGTTTTTAATCTTTGCGATTAACATCTTTGCATTTAAATACCTTGTATTCCTGTGTTGGATTAAAAATTTTATAATTGTATGTTCTCTTTTTGATTAACGCAAAATAATAATAATAATAATAATATGCTTTATTGTTTGCCTTCCGGCTTAACAAGGCGTTTTATAAGGGACGTACCCAACCCTGTACACTTTATTTCTTTCCCATCTACCTGGCCATTTGTGACCTCACAGTCTACACCCTCTTCTTTTCCCTCAGCATCCTTCTTGTACACTTCTTTGACTTCCTTCTTTCGTTCTTTCCTTCCCCTATCTACCTTGCTCCATTCCTACCGTCTGTTTCCTTTGCTCATTCCGTTACCTTATTTCTCTGTCTTCCCTCCCCTACTCATTCCTCATCATTTCCTTTCCCTCCCCTCTCTCTCACTCTCACTCACCCTTTCACCCACACATGCATTCTCTCTCTTCCCTCTGCGCTTACTGTTCTGTTCGCTCTCTTCCTTAGTCGCTACACTTCATCCCACACTATCAAATTACCGTTAATTCTTTCTTTGCACTTGCTACATCATATTAACTACTTTTTCGCTCTCTTCTTACATATACTTTGCGTTTTTCACCTCGCTTTCCTTCTCGCTCTCACTCGCTCTCGCACCCGCACACGCACTCTCTCTCTCTCCCTCACCTCCATCTCCCTCCCTTCACGCACCCTTCATTCTAACGCTATCTTATACCTTACCTAGTATTCGCTGCTTACTTAATTGCGCTTACAATCTTGGCGTTTTTTAGGGACGTACCCAACCCTGTACAATTTTCTCTTTTCTCCCGACCTGGCCCTCAGCCTTATACAATCTCGAACCCTCCCTCCCTTCCCGTCCGGATCGCTCTTCCTCCCTTTCTCCACCCCCCTCCAACCTCCTACTCTTTTCGTTTTCCCATCTCGTTCTCCCCCTCGTTCACACTCACTCTCGCACTCACTCATCCTCCATCGCACACACACCTATTTTCTCTCTCTCTCTCCCTCACTCTCCCTTTCGCATCCCCTTCATATTTTCACATTCACTCTAACCGTCCCTTCTTAATCTCTAATCTTCTCTCATTCATCTTCCTGCTCTTCTTGCTTCTCTTCTTTTCATTTGCTCTTCCATTTACCTTCCTCTTCACTCCACTTTATTTCCTTCCCATCTATCCACATCCTTCTGTTCGTCATGACCACCGACCTTCCTTTCATTCTTTCTTCTCTTGCTTTCCTGACCATCTTATGCCTCATTGCTCTCTCCTCTATCGTAAGTTCTTCGTCTACTCCTACCTCCCATCTCCTCCATATTTCTTCGCTCCTTCCTATTATCTCTTCCTTATCGCTCTCCTCTCTCAATTCCATGAAAATCACTTCTCTCATGTCCGCACCCATCACTTCCGTCACTCTTCTCACCGGGATTGATCTCCCTGTCACCCTCTCCATTATAATCTCCACCGTCTCTCTTCTTTCTTCTGGGCTTTCACCTGTTACTCTTCTCCATATCACACTTTTGTTCCTCTTTTCTTCCTTCTTCTTTTTTTCTCTTTCTTCCTTTCTCGCTACGTCTCTATTTTTCTCTTCCCTTCTTCTCCTTACTTCTTTCTCTCTCTCTTCCACCATTTTCCATACCTTGTTCCTTTCCGCAGCGTGTTCCTTCTTTTCACTACTTTCTTCCAACTCTCTTTTATCTCTTTCTTGTCTGACTTCCATTCGGTTTTTTCCTTCCTTTAGTTTCCTCTCCCTTTCCTTTCTTTCCTCTTCCTCACTCTCCACTTCCTCCCACCAGTCTCTTCCCCACTCCTTTTCACTCCATCTTCCACTGCTTTCTTCCTCCTCTTCTTCTGACCTCTCCTCCGGCGTCGACCTCCCTCCATTCTTTCTTTTTCCTTCCGTTTCTCTTCCTCTCTGTTCCTTCTCCTTCATTCTGGACACTTCAATCTGCCTCCTCTCCATCCTTTCCATCTGCACCTTTAGTTCCTTAATCTCCCTTCTTATTTCCTTTCCTTCTCGCCTGACTTCCTCCATTATTGCCAAACCAATCTCCCTTAGTTCCTTTAGAATTTCCTTAGCACCTTCTTCCTCCATCGTTCTCTGTCCTGCTCTTGCCATCCCTTCTTTCCTTTTCGCTATAAACAAAACCTTATATTAGTGCCGTAATTCCTACCATCTCTCCTTCTTTGCCAACTTAACCTATCTCCTCGTCCTGCTCATATCCCGTCTCTATCCCTCCTGTCCTCCTCCGTCCTCTCCTTATCTTACTTTCTATCTGTTCAACCACTTACTTTCTTCTATTTTCTCCTCGTTAATTCTTCTCCTCATTCTCAATACGTAACCTTTGACTTTTGTCTCCCTTCTATTACTCGTGTCCCTCCGCTGCCGTTCGTCGACGCCTGCGCATTGTCCTTCTCGGTCGTTCCGCAGTGGTGCCAATCCGCTCTTTTGGAGGGACTGTCACCCCGCCCCGACCTCGCCAGCGCCACCTGTGCTCTCGTTCCGTTCCTGCCGTCACGCGCGCCGCGCGGTGTTCCGCCGGGTCGCAGTGGCGCCAACCCACTCTTTCGGAGAGGCCAGCACCCTGCTCCCGGCTCCCCACCCGCGCCGCCACGATTCTCCTTTCTGTTAACGCAAAATAATACAACAGTTATTTTCCAAGGAATATATATTTATTTTTACTTGGCGCAATTTATATAGATATCATTTATTTTTGTAAAAATACAAACATACCACATCGATTTTTTAGAAGTATAAAAATACCTCATCGGTTTTTTTTTTAGGTACAGAGATACTTCGATTTTTTGAGATACAAACATACCACATCAGTTTTTTTTTAGGTATAAAGATACCTCATCGGTTTTTTTTAGATAACCACTTTCTTTGAACGCGTGTGACTTGACGCCTTTTTTACCTTTTTTTTAAAAAGGTAATTTTGTTGTGATATCATTTCTTTTTGTAGTATTAGGGATCATATAAGCATTAAACAGTACATGTTTATAACATATATATTTTGCGACATAAAATACAAATACAACAAATACAGCGTAATATGTTATAAATATGTTATAAATATGTTATATATGTTATATTATAAACATGTACTAGTATAGTATATCCTTAGGTGATAATATGTCTAATAAGTAATAGTATGTAAACATAACACTTCTGTATATTCAACACAACAAGGATCTGTACATATAAAAATAAATTTTCTTTACTAAACGCATGCACATGTAAAGGAGATTAGGCTATTTACAAACATCTTTATTCCTGTATTACAATAATTTGTTAAAAATAAACGAAATTTAAACTTAAAAAAAGGATTTTAAAGCTTCAAATATCTACTTTCGAAAGGTTACTATTATTTTTTAATTTCTGTGAGTTTGATAATTTTTGCATATAGAAAACTATGAGCTGGACAAAATAGAAAATTTTTCTCTCACTTTGTGGGCCTTTTTTTTTTTTTGACGAGGGAGAAATCGCTGGATACCCCCTCCCCCGGGGCGGGGAGGGCGGTTATGCGGGAGTTGCACCCGCTAAAACTCCCCCGGATGTTCCTCTCGGCGCTATGTAGGGGAGGCCCTGGGTATTCTTATCCTTCCGCGAGCCTCCCCACGCCATGTCCTACGGACTTAACTAACTTGTGGCGGATGGGGGAACATCACTCCCATCCGCCACCCCCCTTCCGGAGTTGCTTGCGCACGGGCGCACGGCGGTCCCCGGCCGCGCGCCCGCCCCCGGGCGAGGAAAGGAGGAGTGACCGCTGCCTAAGCAGCGGGTTCCTCCCTCCCTCGCGCCCTCCCGTGGAGAGCAGGGGGGGGGAGAACCGAGAGCCCCCGGTAATGTTGCCACCCCCGGAGAAACCCGGCCCCCCCGCCCCAATCGCGGCCCGCGAGGAGCACCCGTGGCGGAACCCCCTTAAGGGATCCGCCCAAGCCCCTTCCCGAGCCGCCGCGCCTCCTTCCGACCTTTCGGCCCTCGCGGCGACGAGCGGGTCGATCCCCCCGAGAGGGGAGATCGCCCGCCCGCCGCCGTCCCTCGATCGTGCTGACTGCCTCCCCGCTCCACCGACACCCCTAAGGGGGGGGGGGGAACGCGGGAGGTATCCAGGGGACTTAGGCCCCCAGATGCGTCGCTTATTCCTTCGCCTTAGCTCTCTCTCGCTCCCATTCTCTTCTTTCTTGCAACCCTCCCCGCTCCACCGACACCCCTAAGGGGGGGGGGGACGCGGGAGGTGCCCAGGGAGGGTTACGGAGAATGTCCCCCCCGTCGGGAGGAGACATCCCCGGCCCTCCCCAGGCGTGTTACTTATTCCCGTGCCGCGGCTACTGCACTGCGTCGATAGCCGCGGCCCGGGCGCCGATGTCTCTCTGGCCTCCCTGTCTCCGCCTCCGCCTGACCGGCGGGGGCGGAGGCGGCCTCGGCGCCCCGTCTTTCTCTTCGTCACTGCTGTCTTCAGGAGGGGGGTCGATTTCCCCCCTCCTGATCCTTTCGCTCGTCTCCTTCCGCAACATTACGTCGTTGCAGAAGGCGACGAGCGCTCCCCATCTCTCGTCAGCCTCTCCGCCCTCCACCACCGCCCTTATCACGACGGGGAGGGAGAGGTCCTCTCCTATCGCCGCCCGGAGGACACGGCGCTGTTCTGCCCACGCTGGACAGCTCTCCAGCGTGTGCTGCGCCGTGTCTGCCTCCTTCGGGCAGTGGTGGCAGCACTTGGTGCGCTCCTTCCCGATCCACCACAGGTATTGCCCGAAACAGCCATGCCCGGACAACACCTGTGATGTGTGGAATGTAGTTCCTTGCTTCCTACATTCCACCCACTCCTCCAACATTGGCTGGACGGCCAGGCGCAGTCTCTCGCTAGGAAGCCTCGGATTCTCGAGGTATTCTTTCCATTTTAGCACGAGAGACTGCGCGTTCTCGAGTCTCAGCTGACTCTTTGCCCTCAGTGAAACCACCCCCAGATTGACCCTGATCGCCTTCGTCCGTTCGTACATGGATGCGTACGACTCTGCGATCAGGTGTACCGGGGGGGGGGGGGTCCCAGAGAGGATGCACGCCCCCACGTGGCTGACGGTTCTGTATGCTCTGGCGGCCCTTAAAAGGATCGTTCTTTGGGCCGCCTCCATCCTCTTTCTGAGGCGGGAGTCTTCCCCCACCTTCCTCCACCAGATCGGTGCTGCGTATAGCAGCACCGACTGAACCGCCGCCACGTAGAGGCGCCGCACGCGCCCGCTGGCCCCTCCGACGTTCGGCAGGAGGCGCGCCAAAGCGTTGGCCGCCCCCAATGCCTTGTCGGCCACGCGGGCCACGTGCTCGCTGAACTTTCTCTGGCCGTCCACCCATACTCCCAGATATTTCTGGTGGGGAGTGGCCGGGACGTCGACTCCCTCGACCCGGAGGCTGAGCCCCACCGGTGGAGGTATGTGGCCCCGCTTTTTGTTATAGAAGACAGTTACCTCTGTCTTCTGCGGGGCCACCTCCAGTCCCAGCCTCCGTATGGAGCGCACCACGCATGCAGCTGCCGCCTCGGCCAGTCTGGCTAACCCCCCCATCCCTCTCCGCTGACTCCCAGGTATACATCGTCTGCGTATCCCGAGAGCCAGCATCGCAGGGGGAGGGGTGTCCTGAGGACCAGGTCGTACCCGATGATCCAAAGCAGGGGCCCCAGGACTGATCCCTGGGGCACCCCGCAGCCCATCAACCTGATCCGCAGGACTCCATCCCGGTCTGTGTACATCATTCCTCTCCCTAGGAAGTAGTCCCGGACGACCGCCACCAAATACGGGGAAAACCCAAGCTTCAATAAGGCTTCCCCCAGTATCGGCCAGGGGAGGGAGTTGAAGGCGTTTCTTACATCGAATGAAACGCCCATCACTATCCTCCTCTCCTCGATTTCGGCCTCCGTGCGGGCGAGGACGCGTTGGATTGCGTCGATTGTCGACCTATTTGCACGGAAGCCGAATTGGTCGTCCGAGAGACCACCGTCTTCCCTCTGGGAGAGATGCCGGACGAGGCGTTCGGCGATTATTCGCTCGAATATCTTTCCCGCCTCGTCCAGCAGGCACACGGGCCGGTACCCAGACGGGGAATCTAACGGTTTCCCCGCCTTGGGCAGGAGCACCAGACTGGCTCTTTTCCACTTTGTGGGGAACCGGCCGGCCCTCAGGCATGCGGTGTAGAGTCTTCGCATCCGGCCGGCCAGTCCCCCTGCGGCCAAGGTCCACATTCGGCCTGGAATCCCATCGGGGCCAGGAGCTTTGCCTCTCCTGACCCTTTTGAGAGCCCTCGCGAGCTCTTCCTCCGTGACCCCCTGCTCGTCGTCCCACTCCCAGGATGGTGTCTCCGGGAATAGGACTTCTCCGCCATCGCCAGCCGGAAATAGCGTTTCCGCTACCCGGCTCACGAACTGGGGGTCCAGGCTTTCTGTAAGTGGGGGCGCCCATGGTCTGAGTTTATCTTTGACCAGTTTGTAAGGGCGCCCCCACGTGTCCTCCTCTACGCTCGCGAGAAGCTCTTTCCAGGCCTGTTCCTTGGCCGCATATATCGCTCGGGAGAGGGCCTGACGGGCAGCACGCCAGGCCTCTCCCGCTTCTTCTTCAGGGACTCCGCGTCTACCTGCGCGTGCCCTCAGAAACTCCCTCTTTCGGCGGACGGAGGAGCGTCGCAGGCTTGCGATCTTCTCCGTCCACCAATAGGCGGCTCGCCGGGGGGGGGGGGGGAGTCTGCGGACTCGAGGCATGGCCACGTCGCACACTTTCGACATTGTGGTCACGAGCCTCTCCGCCTCCTCGTCGACGTCCTCTATCCCCCCGGCGGCCTCCTCTCCCCATGTTAGGACCAGGACCGCCGCTTGCAGCAGGTCCTGGTCCACCTTCTTAAAGGCCCATCTCCGTGATGTCCGTTCTCTTTCGCGGCGGCGGGCAAGGAGTTCCGGGGGAGTGGCCCGGACCTCCATCTCTATGTAGAGGTGGTCTGACAAAGACTCGAGGTCCGTGACCACCCTCTATCCTCCTATCTCGCGCGCGGCAGGGGGGTTCGCCCACGAAAGATCGACGATCGAGGACCCCCGCCGGCGCACGCACGTCTGTTCTCGGCCCGTGTTTAAAAGACACAGGCCGAGACCCGCCGCCCACGTCTCCAGTGCTCGGCCCCTCCTATCGGTGACCGGGGAACCCCACAGCGTGGACTTCGCGTTGAAGTCCCCGGCCACCAAGACCCGACCAGGCAAACACTTGCGGACACATAGATCGATCTCGCGAAGTGCCCGCTCGAACCTGGCCAGGTCCCAACTCGGAGGGGCATACACACTCACCACGGAGATGAGCCCCCACTGTACTGCCACGAATCCCTCCCCCGCTTTCAAACGGTTACACGGGGGGGATTCAGGCAGGTGTCTCCACGTAATTGCGGATAACCCCCTGTTATCGTGAGCCCAGCATGGGTGGTTCTTCAGGGCTTTACGAATATGGGGCTCCGAAATTATTCCCAGGCCACAGCCCTTTTCCGCCAAGGTCTGCACGAACAGATCCTGTGCGGCGGGGCTGTGGTTCAAATTACCCTGTAGGACTCTTAGTGGCATTGTTTATTCAGTCACCTCGAGTCTCTCCGTCCTCGCCTCCTTGTCCGTCGAGTGGTTTCCCTCGATGTCCACGTCCATCCGTTCGGATCTACCTTTGGGTACCACCGTTCCCTTCTTGTCCTTCCCTGCCGCTTCCTTCGCGGGGGCTGGTTTTCCTGCCCCCTCCTTTTTGCGGCTCTTCGGGACCCTCACTTTTATGAGGTCCCCCTCCGATTTGTAACCAGATACCACCTCTATCGAAGCCACCTTGGCCTTTGACTTGGTTCCCTCTACTGGCCTAGGTGTACCATGGGCTTTCTGGTTTTTCTCCTCCCTCTTAGGAGGAGTCTTCCCGTTCTTCTTCTTCCCGCTTGGGCAGGCATTCCCGCCCACTCTGTGATTGGACGGGATGCCCTTTGTTTCGCAGATCGCGCAGTGCGCGGGTGCCTCGCACCCGCGGGCCACGTGCCCCTGTCCTCCGCACCGGTAACACGGTCCGGTGCGATCTATCTCGCTACGGCACATGGCCCGCGTGTGCCCTACTTCCTGACATCGGAAGCACTGGAGTGGGCGCTTCGTCAGCACTTCCGCTTTGACGCGCGTCCACCCCAGCGCCACCTTTCCCTCCTTTGATACGGTGTTCGCCGTCTTCACGGGGCACTTCACTACTACCGTGCCCATTCCCCTGGGTCCCTGGCTTATCGGACCCATCATGACCCGTTGGCTGGAGATTTCGCCCACTCCCGCTACTGCCTCCTTGATCTCCTCCGCCGTCACCGACTCATCAAAGCCGCTTAGGCGGATCTCGGCTGTCATAGTGGGGCGTGCCACTTTAACCCCCTCCTTGCCACGGAGTACCTCTCCCATCCTAGCTGCCAGGACGTCCGCCTTTTCCTCGCTCCCTTGTCCTGACAGCTCGATGCTCAAGGCACCCGTGGCTGTTCTCCTTGTGTTTGGGATTTTCTCTATCCCTATTTCCTTTAAATCGATCGCCTGTCTGACGGCCCCCATGTACTCCGCGTACATGCCTGGGGGGCACGTCAGCGTGACCGCTGAGGTCCTCGGCTCCCTCCTCTTAGGCTGCTTCCGCTGTTGCTGCTGTGCGGAAGCAGGGACGGTTCTCCTCCTCTCCTGTTGCTGCTGTCTCTCCTTTTTCTTTTCAGCAGCCTTTTCCCTTCTTCCCACTACCTGCGACCACAGGCTCCCCTCCGGCTGGCTGGTGTTCGCCTGAACCGAAGACGGGGCCCCGGCCGCTCGGTCTTGTGCCCCGATTTTCGGGGCCTCCTCGATCGAGGGGTTCTTTCTCGCGGCCTCTGCGCGTTTTCCCCCTTTCTTTCCCTTTCCCTTCTCCTCAGTCTCCTCCCTACTGGTCTGAAGTTCTTTCTTTTTCCTCTGGGGCAGAGGTTCCTCTTCCCCTCTACCCCTTCCGGAAATTTGTGGGAGTCTTTCCTGAATTATCTTCCTAAGGTTCTCTCCCAGCCTACTCACCTTTTCATCGACGCACTTGACCAACATTTCGGCCAAGCGCGTC
>JASTWL010000869.1:0-70327 GCA_035220575.1 Temnothorax rugatulus | reverse complement strand
TGAGATCTATGGTTCGGAAGGCACTCCCGATTGCAAATCGGATCGTTCTTCGCGTGCGGCCGTGAGACTGGCTCCATTGCTGTCACACTGACCGCGGGTCGAGGCTTGACGTATCGAGGCCATCACGGATGCAGATGGGGGTCACTGTGTTGAGGGTCTCTGTGCGGCGTTGTCGGATGCCATGACTGAAGCACTCGATGCTCATGCCCCTGCGCGTGTGATTGCGGTGCGGCGGCCACCGGTGCGGTTGTCTTGGACGATCTCAAAACGCGTCTCAACCCCGAAACAAGTTGTACAAACAGACCAAGCGCTCGGGCTGTTTGCTCGACTACACTGCCTACAGACACTTTAGGAATCAGCTCAATGTGGATATCAAGCGTGCCAAGAGTGAATTCCACTTTGATTCACTTGTCAGAATTACCGACTCGGCCAAGCTATGGAGAGAGCTCGCACGACTTGGTCTAGTAAAGCAGACACAAGTCTCTCTCACTACTACACTTTTTTACACTGATCAGCTTAACGAGTACTTTGCGTCAGTCTCTAGGGCTCAGCTGCCATGCTCACATGTGGAACTTGTCGACGCTGTTGCCCAGATTCCTCGACCAGCATTGCGACCGCAGTTTGGATTCTCGGCCGTGAGTCCATGCGATGTATTTAAGCTGCTCACGACAGCACCCCTACATTCTTATGCGTCAGGTTCGGACGGCATTCCGCTGTACGTCTTGCGTGTCGCTTGGCCAGTGATTGCTTCAGTGCTTATAGCACTGTTCAACCGATCGTTGGAGACTTCCACGTTCCCGTTGCAATGGAGGCGGGCGCTAATTCGCCCGCATTCGAAAATTCGAAATCCACAGTCTCCGTCTGACACGAGACCGATAGCGAATCTGCCTGAACTGTCGAAGATCCTCGAAAAAATTGTCGCCTGCAGATTACACAATATCTGGAAGAATTCAATCTGTTAAATCCAGACAGTCTGCTTACCGTTCGGGTCACAATACTCAGTCTGCGTCTCTTGAGGGTCTGTGATGATACAGCGCGCGATTGATATGGCCATATAACCATAATGATACTCTTCGATTTTAGCAAGGCATTCGACACTGTCCCACATCCTCAACTTTACATAAAGCTGAAAGAGATCGGTTTCTCTGACGAGGCTATAATGTGGTTTTTCTCTTACCTGACAGACCGTTCGCAGGCAGTGGTAGATGACGTTGGAAACATATCTGAGTGGCTGTTCACGTCATCTGGAGTACCGCAGGGCTCTGTACGCGGTCCTCCGTTGTTTTCTCTGTATATCAACGATATAGACCGTGTTTTGCTATATACGTATCATATGCTTTTTGCAGATGATGTCCAAGCTTATCTCTCATGTTCACCAGCCGACATAAATCATGGTCTCAAGTTGATTACTAGGGATGCCAAGGCCATATTCGATTATGCTGAAGTAAACGGTCTCAAGCTCAATCCGAACAAATCTAAGATCATTATATTTGGTAGTCGTGCTCATATTGGGACCATTAATCTAAACCTATTGCAGCCTGTAGTGGTGAATAATACGCCAATACCTTTTGTGAGTGAAGTCAGGAACCTTGGTGTTATCCTTACGTCCGATCTTTCCTGGAGGAAGCATGTCATCCATATCTCTCAAAAAGGTTCATCACGCACTGTACAGTCTTAAATTCAATAGAAATTCTCTCTCGATTGCGCTAAGACAAAGCTAGTTGTTACCCTGATAATGCCTTACATTGATTATTGCTGTCTAGTTTATCATAGCATGACAGATGAGCTGAACACTAGATTACAGAGGCTGGTAAACTGCTGTATTCGATTCATATACAATCTCAGGCGTGATGAGCATATAACACCGTACAGGCGGAAATTGGGATGGCTCCGGGTTGCAAATAGGAGGCTTTACTTTATGGGATGCCAGCCGTATCGGATCCTCCATATGCGATCACCTTCTTACCTTAGTGAGCTCTTCACCGTACCTGATCCACTGTTGAGGAGGTCCGAACGTCTGGTTGCCTCTACTCGGGCCTTGTACATTCCAGTCCACAAAACAGTAACATACAGAAACTCCTTTCATATATCTGCAATTTGCTTCTGGAACTCGCTCCCTGACAAAATAACTTCTGCATCGTCTTTGGTATCATTTAAGAGTCTACTTCGATCATTTCTGCTGACATCTGGACCTGACTGAATGTATCAACTTGTTGTTCTTTTCTTATTCTTTGGAGTCAGTATAGATGTTAAGTGGTTGGTTGGTGGATTAGCTTTAAGTGCGTTAGTTTTAAGTAGTTTATTACCATAGTGCGTTAGTTATATAAGTGCGTTAATTCTAAGTTGTTTGTTTTTACTGTTCTATAGTTTTTAGTTGCTTTATATTGTATTAGGTAATTCCATGCATAATGTTATCTTTATCGACTTGTTAATTTTATGCTACGTTATACCGCATTGCGTTGTTCGTATGTTGCATGGCTTCCTGCGTTACTTGCCTGAGGTGGCCACCAATTTCAATATTGATTGAGAGCACTTGCACCACATCTTGTAACTGCTATATTGTTATATCTGCTTTGATATTGTAATTCTATATTACTTTTTGCCCTTTAGCCATTGCTTGGGCATAATAAATTATCTCTCTCCTCTCCCTCCCTCTCCCTCTCCCTCTCCCTCTCCCTCTCCCTCTCCCTCTTCCTCTCCCTCTCCCTCTCCTCTCCCTCTCCCTCTCCTCTCCCTCTCCCTCTCCCTCTCCCTCTCCCTCTCCCTCTCCCTCTCCCTCTCCTCTCCCTCTCCCTCTCCTCTCCCTCTCCCTCTCCCTCTCCCTCTCCCTCTCCCTCTCCCTCTCCCTCCCTCGTCCCTTCTCCTCTCCCTCTCTCCTCTCTCCCCTCTCGCTCTCTCTCTCTCTCTCTCTCTCTCTCTCTCTCTCATCTCTCTCAAGTATTGGTTGTGTCACGCTGTGTTCTTGCTCCTTAATTCATTGATCTGCATTTCTGCCGTAAGCTGCCTTCGGGCTGTTTTGTTCTAGGCTTGAGCGAGTTTTTTGTTGCTCGTTAAGACTGACATTAAGTCTTTCTTTCCGTGCAACCTGATAGCCAGATATTTCCGTGGAAAAATTTTACACTATTTCTAACCTCAAACTGGCTGAACTCGGGTCTGGCGAGGATCTGCTTTGCTGCGCATGCTCCTGGTTTCTGCTTCTCTGGTCTTTTCTTTGCGCCTTGCTATCTCCTTGCCTGGACACCTGTGCATGTTGACATCTGTGGTGATTTGGACGTACTGATTTGTGCACGATCTAGCTCGGTAATCGATGGCGAGTGCTGTAGAACTCAGCTCAACGATGCCTCTCACACCTAAGGATACGCAAAGTTCTCGATCTGCGGATCACCGCGGCTCCATCCCGCGGGGTGCGGTGGGCGTCGCGTCTGCTGGTGTACAATCGCAGTCTGCCGAGGTGCTGCTTCAGTTGATTTTGACGAGGATCGAGGAATCGAACGAGAGATTTGCTGCCAGGCTGGACGATTTAGACAAAAAGTTTATTGCCGTATTCGAGATGTTAGATAAGCGGATCACATCTTTCATCAATTGTCAGGAGGCAGTAAATGTGGATTTTGCGCGTAAACTGAATCGAGTATCAGATGCTTTGAAAATCGTCGAGAGTTTTGGTGAAAGAATTGCGGCGCTGGAGGCTCAGAGCGCACGGCTGCTGAGCTCTCAACCGGTTGATCGTGAGTCGGCTGCCGCATTGCGGGTCTCTGGAATGTCTGACATTATTATCTCGGGTATTCCAAGTTCTTTTACCGATACATCCGGTGAGGTGGCTGAGAGCGTTTTTAAGGCGCTCGGTACCCCTCAGCTGGCCTCTGACGTTCTTGATACCCGTGATGTGGTGATGCGTGATGCGCCGGTGACGGGCGATAAAGTGTCGGGTTCCGTCTTGGCTACTGATCTTCGAGTTGATGCAACTAGTCGCAAAAAATCAGTAATTGTGGCACTCAAGTCGCGTGAGATTCGGGATTATATTCTCAAAGTAATGCGCGGCAGACGCCGACTAACTGTAAACGATGTTTTTTCGAAGAATTTCCCGGGCAACATTTATGTAAACGAGCTACTTCCGACCGATACTTACAATCTGTTACGTCGAACTAGAATTAAGGCAAAACAGTCTTCATTTAAGCATGTGTAGAGCAGGGACGGTCAGATCTTTGTCCGCAGGGATCACGGTCAGCCTCCTATACGAATAACTTCAGAGGCTGATTTGACAGAGCTCCAGTGACCTATTGTGGCGAATGTGGGCTGAGTTCCTGCTTCCGAGTCCTGGCTTCACTCACATATTTCCGATGATCTCGTTATTCTTGACATTCGTGACGGCACATGCGAGCCTTTCTTTTTCACCACTATACGAAATATTAAGTTAATGATTATAATATTACGATAAGCTCTTTCACTTAATGTTTAACATGGTAATCGCTTCAGGCTTAAGAAAGTTCTACACAGTTCCAGTTCATGTGGTTGCATATGCATGTTCTTTTGTTTGAGAGAGCACAACGACGGAATTTTCGCTGATACATAATTTTTCAGCAGTACTTCAGATAATTTATACTTGTCCAATAAAATCTGGGTACGTGATGAAACATAATCATAATGAATATGTATTTTTAAACACGTTTTATTCGACTTATTTAGTTTTATAGCATGTAAGGAAGCATTTATTAAAAATGGAAATAATATTATTATTCTTTTTCGATATTAGACGTTGTTATTTTCATTATTTCCGTTTTTACTTACTGCTTTATTGGTAGCTATCACTGCGTCTTGTATCTTTCTTAGTTTCAAACTTATATCAACTTCTGTCTTTTATATTTCGCTCTTGTTTACATCATGTGTATCTCCAATTATTCATTACTTACTGCTTTATTGGTAGCTATCACACTGCGTCTTGTATCTTTCTTAGTTTCAAACTCATATCAACTTCTGTCTTTTATATTTCGCTCTTGTTTATATCATGTCTATTTTTTTTTGTACACCTTTGTATTTCTTTACTTGCCTAAAGTCTGTGACTATGGCATAAATAAACCATCAATCAATCAATCAATCAATCAATCAATCAATCAATCTCTCTCTCTCTCTCTCTCTCTACACAAATAAAGGCGACAACACAAATAAAGGCGGACTGGTTAAACGAATTTCCGCGTCAAATCTGTACGCGCTCGCAGATAAATCAGTCGTCATGAATGCGTCTAAAATCCATGCTATGCGACATACTATAAATAGTCACAACGATAATGTTAGTAAAATTCTTTTAACTAGCTGGACGAGCAAGGAGTCGCTGGAAAAGAAAAAACAGATTGAATCTGCTTTTAGAGTGTGTAAGGAGGCTTTTCTCGAGCTCTCTTCGGCATTTTTAAGTATGTTGGAGGGCGGATCCTCAGTTCCCCCTTCAACCGGTGATCTCGGTGGCTTTATCAGGAACTGTGTGACAGAAGCCTGTGACTCGTTGCTCGCACGCGTATCTAGTCTAGGATCGGTATCTGATAAACCGTTGCCTCCTGCATCTTATGCGTCTGTGGCTAGGTCTGTGCAGTCGAGGGTTCGCGTGGCGGGGGGTCCTACATTAGACATTCCCAGCACGACTAATTTGTTAATTACGCCTAGAGACGATAAAGTTAGGTTTGCGACTTCGGGTGAAATGAGGGATGTGCTACAGAACGCACTAAGACCTGCCGATTTCAATTTAAAGATCAAGCGAATCTCGTCGGCTAAGAACAACGGGGTTCGTATAGAGGCACATTCCGTGGATATCGACAAAATGAAGGACTCACAGGTACTCGACAGGGTAGGTCTGAAGGTCGAGCAGGAGCCTAAATTAAACCCAAGACTGCTCATCCGTGGGGTACCGCGCGGCATGACAGGGGACGAACTAAGATCGGAGATCATAGCCTTAAATTTGAGAGGAGTTGACACGACGGAGGTAAAAATTATTTATGTTTTTCCCTCCAAAGAGAATCGCACGAGCACCAGCTGTGTCATCGAGGTTCCACCGAATATCCGCACACTGCTGTTAAAAGATAAACAGATATTTGTAAATTACAATGCGTGCAGTGTCTCTGACTACGTTAAAGTGCTGCAATGTTTTAAATGCTTGGCTTTCGGTCACTTCGCTAGGCACTGCAGATTTGCATCGCTATGTGGACATTGTGCCGGCAGTCACGAAACTAAGGACTGCACAAATAACAATGAGGCTCCAAGATGTGGGAACTGTGCACGGTGGGGAAAGCAAAGAGACCAGTCGCACTCTGCCTTGGATGGAAGGATGTGCCCAATTCTGCATCGGAGAATAGAGGACAGAATTTTACGTATTAATTACGGGTGATGGATTCCGGTGAATATATTCGCATTTGTCACGTAAATTGCCAGTCGCTGTTTGCACATCTTGATGAGTTCAGAGCACATTTCGTTGACTCGGAATATCACATAATCTGCATGTCTGAAACCTGGCTTAAACCATCCATTCCAGATCGCATGGTTTCTCTGCAGGGATATAATGTGTTTAGACGGGATAGAATAGGCAAAACTGGTGGAGGTGTGGCCTTTTACCTCAGAGAAAATGCCCACGCTAGGATATTAAAACAATCCGAGGAAAATTACTGTCGCAAACCAGAATATTTGTTGGCTGAAATTTCTATGGACGGGAACTCCAAGATTCTACTGGCCGTAGTGTACAGGCCACCGCACTGTGGCTACATTGAGGAATTCTTCAATGATTTTTCCGAATTATCGGCACTGTACAGGCACACTGTCGTTTTTGGAGATTTCAACGCGGACCTCAACACGCGGACTTTCGACGCGGAGCAGATCCGTTCATTGGTGGATGCGATGCGTTTCCATCTTGTACCATATGGGCCCACACATCACACGCGTACATCTTCTACGTGGTTAGACTTATGTATTATCGACGATCTTGACAAATTAGTTACGTATGGGCAGCAGGAGGCGTGTTATTTGTCTGCCCATGATCTGGTTGACATTGCGTACAAAGTGAAAGTCGAGCGTTTTCAACGGCGTCACATTACAGCTAGAGATTTTCGCTCATTTAATCCTGAAACTTTCTGGAATGAACTGGCGGAATACGACTGGAGTTCTGTATTCACCGCGGAAGACATAGACAGCAAGGTTAGCATCCTAAATGACTACCTTCTAGAATGCTTCGATAAGCATGCACCACTACGCAATGTCTATCCTAGGCACTTGCCTGCTCCTTGGCTGACCAGCGATATCAAGAACAAAATGAAGGAGAGAAATATAGCTAGGAGGAAGTGGAAACGATGCAGAAATGACACAAACTACGACAACTACAAGCATTTACGCAATCAGGTTCAATCGCTAGTACGCAAGGCCAAATGTAATTATTACCAGGATGCTTTTCAAGATTTAAGGGAACCTAATATTATTTGGAATAGACTCAAACATCTAGGATTAATTAAAAACAAATCCTCAGAAATGAAATTGCTCTTTTCCACAGAAGAACTGGTTGACTTTTTCACTTATGGTACGGCGGGTACTAATAGGGATGCGCAAAATACCACAGCTTTCTACTTGGGTGAAGAATCATACGATGACTCCAAGTTCTATCTAGGTAACATCGAGCCCTGGGAAGTGCTCAAGGCGATCACACGAATCAAGTCGGATGCAGTCGGTGCGGATGGACTATCAATGAAACTTCTTTCAAGAGCTTTGCCATGTATTCTTTCAACGGTCACACATATTTTCAACTTTAGTCTAACTTATGGAGCCTATCCTATCTTATGGAAAAGTGCCATAATACAGCCCTTACCAAAGGTCAAAAGTCCATCGCAATTAAAGGATTACAGGCCAATCTCCATTTTGTGTACCGTCTCCAAGGCTCTCGAACACATTGTGGCCGAACAAATTAAGGCCTATCTGGACAACAATGATTTGCTAGATCCTCATCAAGCAGCCTACAGAAAGGACCACTCTACGCAAACCGCGCTGATTAGAATTCTTGACGACGTGAAACAGGCCGCTGACGCTAGAAAAGTCACCATTGTAATCTTTTTCGATTTTTCCAAAGCTTTCGACAACGTAAATCATTATTTATTGATTGAAAAACTAAGGAACCTTGGCTTTTCATGTTCGGCACTGCGCTGGATGTGCTCCTATCTCAACGATCGAAGGCAGGTGGTTCGCGACCCTGTCTCGCGTGCGAAGTCGACAGAGAGGACAACGACTACTGGAGTCCCCCAAGGCTCTGTACTTGGACCCTTATTGTTTATTTTATATCTGTGTGGTTTTAGCAAAGTTTTGAGATACTGTAAATACAATTTCTACGCTGACGACCTGTGCATTTACTTGCATACGGAATTGAAGTACCTGGCTGAGGCTGTGCAAAAAGTGAATCAGGACATTTCCAATAGTAGCCTGGGCGACGGAAAATCGGCTATCTCTAAATCCTAGTAAGACCACGGCAATGATCATGGGCACAGCCCGCTATCTTAATGGTCTCCCATTAGATGATCTGCCTCATATCGTTGTGGACGACACCATAATACCGTATGTAGAGTCGGTATTATACCTGGGGGTTACCATCTCAAATACACTCTCTTGGAAAGAACAGGTATCAAAAACTGTTTCCAGAGTGAACGCCTCAGTACACCAGCTTAAGTTGTGCAAGCATCTAATGCCGCCTCTGTTACGTGCAAGGTTAGTTTGCACCTTGATCATGCCTCTTTTTGATTACTGTTGCGCAACTTTCACTGACATTACAAGAGAACACAATACGCGCTTGCAACGAGCCTTGAATACCTGTGTTAGATTTGTTTGTCAGGCTAAACGGGACGAACATATCACGCCTTACTTTGAGGAGCTCAAGTGGCTAAAGGTACACCAGAGACGACTATATTTTGTCGGTAACTTAACATACTCCATCCTTCATTCTAAGAAACCCACATCATTGTACCAAGCTTTTACTTACAAGGGCGACAAGGCAGTGCGCGATACAAGATCTCACCCGAAGTCGTTGTCCCTACCTCAATGTAGGACGGAACTTTTTAAAAAATCGTTTATTAGTTTCGCGGCCGAACTATGGAATAGCTTACCACTAGACCTGCGTAATGCCTCTACGAAGGGGATTTTCAAGTGCAACTTATTTAAATACTTACTCAACACACAGCCACAAGTTCTGTAATAGCGATTCTTCTATTTTGTTATTTTTTTTTTTTTCCTCTTTTTCTATTTTTTTTTCTCTCGTTATAGATATACTTATTTTTTGTTATTGTTGTTACTTTTGTCATTTTGTATTTTATTTCTTTTGTATATGCGCTTGAGGGGAGAAATCCCGGAGCGCCTAATAAATAGCGATTCATCATCATCATCATCATCTCTCTCTCTCTCTCTCTCTCTCTCTCTCTCTCTCTCTCTCTCTCTCTCTCTCTCTCTCTCTCTCTCTCTCTCTCTCTCTGTAAGTAACATTGCGTGTCTGTTCTCTTTGCTCTTGCTTCAAGTGAATCTATTTTCTGCCGTAAGTTGCGTTCGGGCCATTTTGTTGCAGGTATTAGCATGTCTTTTGCTGCTTGTCACGCACAATTGTTATCTTTCTGGTGCTTGCTACCTAATTAAGAGCATTTCTGTGGCAAGTGTCATCGTTCAGTCTAACCTAACTCTTGGCTGTTCCTGTGGAAGAGGTTGATCTCAGCTGCGCATGCGCCTGAGGTTGCCGATCTACTCTATTTTCACGCTATTTTCTGTGCACGTGCCATCGAGGTGACTGTTGATTTGCTGCACTGGTTGATCTCTGCGACATCCCGTGCGATCTGTACGCAACACGGTGCTCGCGTATCGATGTGAACTGACTTTTATTTTGATCTCTGATTGGCTGATTTTGATCTCTGCGTCATCTCTCGCGATCTATTTGTTCTGCATTGAGTGTCGTGCCAAGTGTCTTTCACTTTTCGATCTACAACGCGACTGATAACTCATGCTGCGTACGTGTGTCAGGTGTACTAAATCAATAGCTGGTCTATCTGAGTCGTGCGTGGGGTGCAAACGCGTTTTTCACCCGGGCTGCGTCAAGGCATACCTTATCACTAAATCTGCTAGTGATTGCTGCAGAGCTTGTTTGTCAGTCATGCCGCTTACGCCTAGGGATCCTCAGATATCTCGATCTGCCGATCACCGCAGCTCTGTTTCTCCGGGCGCGGGGGCTGTTGCCCCCTCTGGTGCACAATCGCAATCTACTGATGCATTGCTTCAGTTGATTCTTTCCAAACTCAATGAATCTGACAAGAAATTTGCGGCCTGGTTTGACGGGTCTGATAAGAAAATTACTGCCTTTATCGACCGACAAGAGTCGGTAAACGCGGATTTTGCGCAAAAACTTGAGCAAATACCCGAGCTCCTGAAAATTATTACAAATTACGGCGATAGAATCGCGGCGTTAGAGGCTCAGAATGCTAAATTGGAGCAAGATAATGCTAAGCTTATTCGTGAGATTCAGGACTCGAAATCTCCTCAGTCTTTTCAGGGAACTCATGGAAATGAGTTGATCATATCTGGTCTACCATCGGCATTATCCGTTGCTCCATCTGAGCTCGCCAAGAATGTGTTAGAGGCATTAGAAGTCCCGGACTTATCATGCCATATTCTCGGTGTCAGAGCTGTCAAGAGGGCACTGTCAGCGACTTCTGCAGCTGCTGCATCTTCGAGCTCGGTTATTGTTACCTTGGCCTCGAGCGCCGTGCGCGATACGGTTATTTCGAAGAAGCGGGCAAAGGGTGTACTTAAAAGAAAAGACGTATGCGGTGGTAACTCGGATTGTAACATCTATGTAAATGAGTTATTATCAAAGAGCACTTATGACATATTACAACGGGCTAAGAGCATTGCTAAGGAGAGGTCATATAAGTATGTCTGGGTAAGGAATGGCCAGATATATGTTAGGTATTCCGATGGTAGACCCATTATCCGTATTGATTCCGACTCCGATCTCGCTAAGCTTGTCTGATGAGTTGGACCTGCTCGTCCCTTGCCTAATGTTATTAGTTGTAAATTGCACTGCGCCTTAGTTTTATATACACTGTTTAGTTCTCGTTAGTATTACTTACTCCTTATCATATTCTAACAATATAATCTCCGGAGAAACGGATAACTCATATCTATCAATAATTTTATGGATAAGTAACTCATCCGGGAATCGCTTCTGCTTCCTTGCTTTTCCAATCGTTAGGTCCACACATGGTCGAAAGGAATGTGCGCCGTATGGGCCCCGGAAGACTTCGTACTGTCCACCGGATCCAACATTCGTCCTAAACTTTAACTTCCTCCAGATTTCCGAGAGCGTACATTGGTTGGCGAAAGCGACAGAAATTCTCACGATCCAGAGTACGCTCCAATTTTAAGCACAACCCATTATTGTTGTGGGCAATAGCTTTAGTTACGAAGTTCCTACCAAGCATTATAGCTCTATCTCTTAGGAGCATGACTTTGGCTTCCGCAACAATGACGTTATTGGGGGTGCTGTTTCTATAACCCAATGCCGTTCGAATTCCCATATATTGAGTCCTCTCCAGCTTGATCTGGAACGCCTCGTCCCTGGGAAAATATGTAAAAATGCCATAGTCAGTAACGGAGCGCACTAGGCTCTTGTAGAGCATCAAGGCCGTTTTGACCTCCATGCCTTTTGAGACCCTACACAGGTATCTCATGATTGAGTTGGCCCGATTAACTCTGCCTCTGACCTCCTGGACCTGGCGGTGAAAATTGAGGCTGTTATCCAGCCAGATACCCAGAAATTTGGCGCCATCACAATTAAACACATCACATCCCTGTACTTTAATGCTCAGCTCCTTATCGACAAATCCAGCCTTGTTGAACTCGACCAGGACGGTCTTCCTAGGCTCCAAATCAAGGCCGATCTGCTTCAATATGTCCGCGATGATATTAACCGCTTACTCGAGAAGACTGCGGTTGCGCCGCCGATCCCGGTCCGACACGTACAAACCAATATCATCAGCGAACTCCACCATTTCGATCTCTTCCGGGAGAGCGTCTCACAACAACTGAGTGAATAGAGAATACAGCGCTGGACTAAGCACGGCACCCTGCGGGAGGCCCCTGAATTCGAAACCGATCCATGAACTCACCTGAGTTGACAATAAATCGGACCCTTCTCCTCCGGTATAGCCAATTGCGAATAAATTTGAAAATATCGGCAGGACAGCCAAGCGCCACCAACCTGTCCAGCATCATATGGAACTCCACACTGTCGTATGCCGAGGAGACGTCGAGGAAGGCAGCCAATGTGTACTCCCCCGCGCTCAGAGCAGCCCGGATGTCCGATGTGACTCTCACCAAATTGTCAGCACAAAATTTACCCCTTCTGAAACCGCTCTGGGACAAGCTAAATTTACCTTCCTTCTCAGCCCACCAGATTAGTCTTTCATTTATCATATGTTCCATTAATTTTCCAACGCATGATGACAGAGAAATGGGACGCACTTTTTCCCGACCAATCTTGTCAATGAAAATGACCTGATAGCACAGCCAGTCCGCAGGGAGGGTTCCTGTAGACCACACAATGTTGAACAATTCCAAGAGGTAGGACCTACCGTCCTCCGGGAGAAGCCTCAACATCTTGTACTCCATCCCATCCATACCCGGAGCAGAGTCCCTCTGAATCATTTCTAACGCCCTATCTAGTTCGGAGCGCGTAAATGGAGCATCAAGTTCCTCATCCGTATTATCATATTCCACCTCAAAAGAGGGGTTAGTGCCCACAAATGGAGGGGCGAGACTATCTATAGTTTTTCTGATTTCCGCTTCTCTATTATTGGTCTGCCACTTATTCCACTCTATCCTTTTGCGAGCATTCTTCAATATCCGCATAGTACTCCACACGTAAGAGAGGGTAGTAAATTTGTTGATACCCTTACAGAAATCCTCGAAGTTTTCCTTTTTGGCTTGGTTGAGAGTTTTCCTGATGACAGCGCAGAGTCGCTTATAATAATTATTCCACGTGTGGATATTGCGAAGTCTCTTGAATTCCAGAAACGCCCGTCTTCTCTCCCCAACTGCAGCATCACAGTCAGCATTCCACCACCTGTGGGATCTCTTGTATAAGCCTGGGTTTCTCATGGGTGGTCCGTCCCCACGGACACCAGAAGCCTGACGTACCGCTGCCCTGAGGACATCCGTGAAAGACTGGTAATACGATGCAAAGTCCTGCCTGAAGCGGAGCAAATCAGACAGGAGCGGTTTCAAATTCTCCTTAATGAGCTCTTGATACCTCGACCAATCTGTCCTCTTGGTAGATGTCTTATTAGCTTTCTGTATGCCTGGGTGTAATATCAAGAGAGAAGCAAATAGGGACGTGGTCACTATCATACGACTCCTCCAATTGAGAGTACTCGATATTTCCCGCCATATCGCCAGCAGTAAACAGGAGGTCGATATTGGAGTCCCTCTGTCCGCTGTAACCATTACGAGACTTAGTATCAATATTCACACATGAAAAGCCTTTATCGGCCATCAAATCATGCAGTATCTCTCCATTATTATTTGTAATTTCGCAGTTCCATGCAGTGTTGTGGGCGTTGAAATCGCCAAGTATTAACGTATCGTTCAAGTTACCATTAACGGAATTAAAAACAGGGTTGAAGTCCCGTGGGTCGATCCCAGCCCTTGGGTGTCTGTATACAGCAATGATGTTAACGTTGTTGACGAGATTCGAAGTTCTAATTCCAATCACATCATATTCCGCTGGTAGAGCTCCAGCAATCTTTATCAAATCAAATGAGATATGTGATCTAACGGAGATCGACACTCCACCACTACCGAGAATGTTGTTACTGTGGAGCGTTTTGAATCCAGAAAACTATACCTTATTGCGTCCAGTACATCGAGTCTCTGTCAGGATAACAATGTCATATTCCATTGAAATCTTGGATAACTCATTTTGATGACATTTATAGCCTCTACAGTTCCACAGAAAAAGTTTGAATTTTAAAACGAAATAGGACGATAGTTATCACTAAGTCCAAGATACCTTAAGAATTCTCTGCTATCTATCTCAGCGTTTCTCACTTCTTTACCAGGGGGAGGGGAAAAATCCCCACCCGGTCCGGCCCGTTCATCCGCAGCAGCAAGGGCACGCATCAGCAGCTCGGGCTCCCGGGACTCTTCGTAGGAGCAATAAAACACTCTCAATAGTTTCCGAAATTCTCTGCTTCTCCTGGGGGCCCGTTTCCTCTGGGCCCTCTTCGGGATAGATTCCACTTCTTGTCCGTTGTCGGCCAGAGAACATAATGCCCCTGTTCTCTCTTGTAATCTCTCCGGCACGAAGATCAAAAGAATTATAGAAATTGCGCGGAGCATCATAAGTCCGCTTGTCTTTATTATATCGCGGGGGGTTCTCCCCTTTGTCCCTTTGAGATAAGGCTCTAGACGTTGGGCGGAAATCATCACACAAAGCCTCAGAGTACGACAGCCCAGCCGCCGTAGGGAGGTCCGGCCAGGATGATTGGTCAATAAATTTATTGCGAGACTCGGAAAGGGGAGCAGGTATCTCTCCCTCAACTATTCGTTTTGCACAATGAAACGTCGTATTTTTGTGCGCCATGACGATATTAATATTTTTGGATTTTTCAAAGGAAGGACATCCTCTGAACGTTGACTTATGCCGACCTCCGCAATTACAGCATCGCACCTCCTTTTCGCATTGGCCATGGGCCTTTTCTCCACATATTATGCACTGCGTCTCACTTTTACAATTTAACTTAGTGTGGCCAAATCTGAAACAGTTAAAACACTGTCGCATCTGAGGGACGTATGGACGCACCCTGAGGTTAATACCTTTCGAAAAGATAGCCAGATCTCGAATATGAATGTCTTTAAATGTTATAATAATATTGTCCGTAGCTAGAAGGGTAGTTTTATTATTATTAGCGTCCCAATTCCTGCGGTACATCCGCTCCATACTCAGAATTCTGGATCTATCCTGAATGTTCTTCCAGAGATCAGGTATAGAGGAGGGCCAGTCCGAGATCACTCCCTTACAGATGACGGATCGCTGCTCCAAACTCGCCCTAAGCCTCACCGGATTCTTAAGGGACTCGATCTTATCAAGGGCACTATTAGCGTCTCTAAAATCTTTAAATTCAGCAACTGTTGAAAAGTGATTGGTCATTGTAATAGAAATAGGACATATCTGTAAATCATTGAGAATCATCCATATCTTAATATAATTCTTACCCTTTTTTATGGTCGTTTGGTCAGGGGGGAGACGCAAAGTGATACAAGCTTTACCTTTGTAATCGTCTTCGTATCTAACGAATTTACGTATTTCCGGCGGGTTATCGCCAGTAAGGTCACGAGCCTTGAAAGTATTGCCACTAACAAAATATATTTCTTTATCTATATTGGCAGTAATTGCTTGAGACGCATCAGGTACGATGTTGACAATCATGTCGGAATCACGTGATTCTCCATCCTTCGTGGCATGATCTCCCTGCATAGACGGCAAGCGGGAGGCATTAACACTACTATCACAAGGTTTATTACGGAGGTCCTGGCTCGATCCGGGAGAGGCGCACTTGTACACGGTTCATTTGGACACCGTTCATTTGGACACGGTTCACTTGGACACGGCTCATTTGGACACGAGAATACGCGACCTGTTCACTTGGACACGAAAATGTGCGATCTGTTCACTTGGACACGAAAATGCGCGATCTGTTCACTTGGACACGAAAATGCGCGATCTGTTCACTTGGACACGAGAATTCGCGACCTGTTCACTTGGACACGAAAATGCGCGGCCTGTGCAGTTGGACACCGAAACGCGCGTGCATGGGGGGGGCGGGGAGGGGCGAAGCCCCCTCCCGCTCACGTTTACAGCGAGGTACATTTCCTACCCGGGCACGCCGAAGGCGTGTCCATGGGGGGGGGGGTGCGGAGGGGTCGAAGCCACCCCCTGCCCACCCATCAACCCAACCCACACCGCCCAGTGCACAGGGGGGCGGGAGCCCCCCCCGCCCACACTCCTAGGTTTACTCACACAATGGGGGGGTGCAGGGGGGGCGAAGCACCCCCCGCCCACGCATATTGACGAGTAGGGATGCAATAATATTAACATAATTTATGATTAATTTGTCTATCATTTTCGTGTCCATCTGCACAGGCCGCGCATTTTCGTGTCCAAGTGAACAGATCGCGCATTTTCGTGTCCAACTGCACAGGTCGCGCATTTTCGTGTCCAAGTGAACAGGTCGCGAATTCTCGTGTCCAAGTAAACAGATCGCGCATTTTCGTGTCCAACTGCACAGGCCGCGCATTTTCGTGTCCAAGTGAACAGGTCGCGAATTCTCGTGTCCAAGTGAACAGATCGCGCATTTTCGTGTCCAAGTGAACAGGTCGCGAATTCTCGTGTCCAAGTGAACAGATTGCGCATTTTCGTGTCCAAGTGAACAGGCCGCGCATTTTCGTATCCAAGTGAACAGGTCGCGTATTCTCGTGTCCAAATGAGCCGTGTCCAAATGAACCGTGTCCAAGTGAACCGTGTCCAAGTGAACCGTGTCCAAATAAACGGTGTCCAAATGAACCGTGTCCATATAAACGGTGTCCATTTGATCGTGTCCAAATGACCGTGTCCAAATGAACGGTGTCCAAATGTACCGTGTCCAAGTGCAGGCCACTCCTCGATCCTCGGTGATCATCCTCATTCACGTCCACCTCCATATCCCGGGACGAGGGGATCCTCGTATCCATGTTACGTCGCCCCAGGATGTCTCCTTCCCTTAACCTCTTCGAAGAGGAGCCGCTACTATGTTTCACTTCTCGCCAGTCCGCCCCGAGTGAAACGTTGTAAGCGAACGCGTCGAAATCCCGCTCACTCGGGCACGATCTCAGTCTCTTGCCGGACGACTTCCGGATTTCATCACTCAACAGAGCCTCGCCATGTACCGACCGCGTGTCATTGACTGTGTTCGCAGCCTCCATATAAGGGGCCTATCCGCTAAGATTTATATACGCTCCCCCTCCGAGAGGGGGGCAATAAATGTTACGGCCGAAAGAAACCCACCCAAAACAGTATAATATCTCCCCGTAGCTCAGGACGCGCACACCGCCAACCCAATAAATGAGGTTAACCACTACGAGCAAGAGCGCCTCAGAACACGTCCGACTCATATCACGGCTCGAGCCGAACTCCGCGCGAACGCGATATGTATTTCTAGGTTATATGACAGACTGACAGCGTGCTGTCCGCGCGAACGCACTGAGCGCAGTATATACACGTACATATATCGATATATCGACTCGAATGGATTTACTCGCTGAGTCGATAATAAATATAGCCATACTAGCGCCGCATGGTGTCAAAAAATATGAACCGGACAAGATTTCTTGGGCGATGATGACAACGTTTCTTAATCTTATCTTAAATTTCCAGAATTTAGACTTTGCATCGCAATATCTCCGCTCGTAGGACACGTAGCGGAAAAATAAAAACACTACTCTTATATAAATCGACCCCAAGCTATCGATCAAGCCTACTTAGAACTTAATCCGTCCACTCGTTATTGAGATCTCAAAATCTCGGGTACTCGCAACTCGTGCGTTCGCGTAAATGAGTCACGGTGCGTCTCACTCCGCGCGTACTTGGTGCGAGACACTACCGTGTCTCTTGATTTGTGAAATAGTTAAATAAATCAGTCTTTTATTATTTAACACAAAAATTAAATCAGTCTTATTATATTTAACACAAAAATTTTAGTACAAACAATATAATATACACATTATTAAATATTTATAAAAATATAAAGTTTTGCTATTGTCCACTGAAAAAATAATTTACAGGCATTTTTTCTCCACATATCTCAGTCTTTTTATCACATAATCTGAGTCATTGCTTACACTACTATTATGTGGTTTATATGAACAAACTTGCTCATTTAAAGAGCCTTCATAAAAAGAATTCACAGGCATCTTTTCCCCACATATTTCAGTCTCTTTATCACAATCTTTATTTAATTCTGAATTTTTCTCTTTTAATATATTATTTTTAGGTTTATTAATACTGCTAACTAATACTCTCTCTGTTACTGACTCTTTTGCAACATTCTCTGTTTACAAATAATATTGATTTAAATTTATTTTCAGGAACAGCTTCTGCTCGTAGTCGTTTTTTTGCTTCTGAATTCATCAGTATAATGAAATAATTTGTCATCAAAGTGGTCGCTGCATATATATGTAGTTTTAAAGTTTGGAGTTGTTGATAAATTTATAGCATCCATCCATTTGTTCTTAATAATTCATTTTTGGGAAACCTGTTTATATTGAAAATTATAATTTATTAAATATTATATGAAATAACTTATTGAATATATATAATTAATTAAATTTTGAGATTAGAAATATTAATATGTACTTACATGTAAAAACTACAATTGGAATTAGGAGATGCTTCTATTTTGCATATCAAGCATTTTTTTGTTATCTTAGAAAATGTAATGTACTAATGTTACTTAAATAAGAATAAAGTTAGCTACAAAACGACATACAGAATACCAAGAATACCGAGATACACAATCTTCCATGACCTGCACATGCGCGCATAGACAAAGACAGAAGTGGCCCACATGCAGCGTTCTCTTTCTATTCTTCTATCGCTTTTTCAACTCGTTTGCACACTCTATTCTTATATCTCTATACTCGGAACGGACCCATCGCAAGTTATTATAGAAATAACGCTCGCGTAAACGTAGTATTAGGGTGAAGTCCGTATTTACGCCGGCGTAATGATCAATAAGCCAATCACAAGACCCCTTGAGGATCCATTTTGAAAATAAGCTTTGTAAAATTACACTGTGATTGGCTTATTAATCATTACGCTCCTTAAATACGCTCCATGGGACAGCCAATGTTTGTGCTGGCATAACGAAAACGAGCGTAAAGCCTGTGATTAGTCAAGCTTCTGTACGCCATACGTCGGTATGCCATACGCTGGCTCCATGGGACTTCACACCCTTACGATGCATGAAAAAAATCTGCTTAATTTGCTCCTTTATAATATGCATTTTTCATAATTTGCTTCATTTTACTTTTTTTTAATAAATAAATGATAAAGTTAATAACAATGTAAACGTTAATATAAGCGAAAATCATTAGAATTTGTAGATTCACAAGGTACAGAAAAATTGCTCCCTTTTCGTTTGAATTTGCTCCACCTTTACAAACTAATTATATACAGAATTTATTAAGAAAAATGTAAATAATTGCTTTATGCAGTTTGGAGGTTATCAAGAAATTGTGCACATGCGCAATATTTAGCGCCTGCGCAACAGAAATCGAGCGCGCCATTTTTTAAATTATTCATTTTTGCTTCCTCATAGAGGAAGCTTTGTTTTCATAAAAAAAAATTTTTTTAGATATCTTTGGCAACGTGTTTAGAATGTTCTAAAACGTCGAAAAATCACTTTGGTACAAAATGTCCGTGTGTATGTATGTATGTATGTCTGTATGTGTGTGTGTGTGTGTATGTTGTTGTCCGTATGTGCTCTAACTTCCGCAAATATTGAGATATCGGGCTGTTTTTTTTTAAATCGATAGAGTATCATTCAAGGAAGGTTGGTATTGAATTTGGCGATGATCGGTAAAGGGGTTCCTTTTTAAAAAAATTTTGAATTTGTTTAGAAATGTCCGTATGTGCTCTAACTTTCGTAAATTTTTTTTGTAATAATATAACAAATATTAGTATAACAAATATTAGTCGCAATAAAGCTTATCCCAATAAAAAAAAGTGTGCAAGTAGAAACTTGCACATTGCTTCCTCATAGTTTTTAAAAGTGTGCAAGTAGAAACTTGCACATTGCTTCCTCATAGTTTTTAAGTATGTAAGTAGAAAAATGCACATTGCTTTCTCATAGTTTTTAAGTGTGCAAGTAGAAACTTGCACATTGCTTCCTCACAGTTTTTAAGTGTGCAAGTAGAAACCTGCACATTGCTTTCTCATAGTTTTTAAGTGTGCAAGTAGAAACCTACACATTGCTTCCTCATAGTTTTTAAGTGTGCAAATAGAAACCTTTGCTCACAAAGCTTCCTCTATGAGGAAGCCAAAACAAATAAATACTAATAATTATACCTGCACATTGCTTCCTTATAGTTTTTAAGTGTGCAAGTAGAAACCTGCACATTGCTTCCTTATAATAGTTTTTAAGTGTGCAAGTAGAAACCTGCACATTGCTTCCTTATAATAGTTTTTAAGTGTGCAAGTAGAAACCTTTGCTCACAAAGCTTCCTCTATGAGGAAGCCAAAACAAATAAATACTAATAATTATACATCGAATAAAATAAAAGCTTCCTTATAGAGGAGCTTTGTGAGCAAAGGTTTCTACTTGCACACTTAAAAACTATAAGGAAGCAATGTGCAGGTTTCTACTTGCACACTTAACAACTATAAGGAAGCAATGTGCAGGTTTCTACTTGCACACTTAAAAACTATGAGGAAGCAATGTGCAAGTTTCTACTTGCACACTTTTTTTAATTTGCTTTATACAGTTTGCGAGATATAAAAATTATCAATCATTAGAATTTGTACATTCTCAAGGCACAGACAAATTGCTCCATTCTTGTTTCAATTTGCTCCACCTTTGAAAACTAATTGTCAATAGTATATATTAAGAAAAACATGAAAATAATTGCTTTATGCAGTTTGGGGATTATTAATCATTAGAATTTGTATATTCTCAAGGCACAGACAAATTGCTCCATTCTTGTTTCAATTTGCTCCACCTTTGAAAACTAATTATCTACAGTATTTAATAAAAAAATAAAAAGTAAAAGTAAAATTAGTTTCAAAGTGGAGCAAATTGAAACAAAAATGGAGCAATTTGTCTATGCCTTGAGAATGCACAAATTCTAATGATTGATAACCTCCAAACTGCATAAAGCAATTATTTTTATGTCTTTCTTAATAAATACTATTGACAATTAGTTTTCAAAGGTGGAGCAAATTGAAACAAGAATGGAGTAATTTGTCTGTGCCTTGAGAATGTACAAATTCTAATGATTGATAATTTTGATATCTCGCAAACTGTATAAAGCAAAAGCTAATCATATGTTTCGACCTATGTTCCGAGCAATACGTTCGGGTGTTATTAAAAAGATTTAAATTTATCGTGAAAAATTTCTTTAATTATAAAGCCAACGTTTCGACCTACTTGGTCTTCTTCAGGGCGGGTGTTATTACATTCAAAATAATAAAATTAATATCTGTTGGAGCTCACATAAGAAATACTAAAAATTATAAACTAAGAAATTTTTCACGATTAAATTTAAATCTTTTTAATAACACCCAAACATTGCTCGGAACATAGGTCAAAACATATGATTAGCTTTTGCTTTAGACGAGCGAAGAAACTTTTTATTTATTGTATAAAGCAAATTTAAAAAAATGAATAATTTAAAAAATGGCGCTTTCGATTTTTGTTGCGCAGGCGCTACCCAGCGAGAAATGACCTATCGAATCGACGTCTAATTGAAGTCGAAATAATCGATATTATATCATATCGAAATATTGCTCAAAATTTGAAGCTTATTTCGATGTTTGTGCTTTATGACATTTTTTAAAAGAAGAGATTATTTGTGACACACATTCATCGCGCCAGACTCTAAACAGGCAAATTATGTATTTTCTTTAAATTAAATAAACTTGCACGCTCGTATAAATATAACAATAATAAGGGAAAGGCCAATAATCGACTGAAGAAGACTCGGTGAAGTCGAAACGTTCCGTTGTTTACATATATGTGATTAATAATTATATAATTAACATCCATTATTGCTCGATTATTGGCCTTTCCCTTATTATTGTTATATGTATTTTCTGTTAAGACATCGATATTTCATCATTTCATCGATATCAATTCGAAGCTATTTTGATTCGCCTGTCAAATATAATAACATTGCCATTATATAGAATGCAATATGAATAAAAAATTATATTGTATTGGCAGACATGGATAATATAAAAGTAAAATAATATAAAAATTTTATGATTTGAGCATAATAATTGCGTTACAACATTAATTTTTTTAAGTCACAACGATATTCCTGTTTGTAATTTGGCAATTGTTTTGAAAATTAAAATATTATACAATAGGTACATTCAGTACTACATTTGCTCATTTATTAAACAAGAAATTAAATTAAGCAACTAATTAAATATTAATATTTAAATATTAATACAATAAAATACTTGTATTTACATTTATCTGCCTAATATATACATAGAAATAAATAATTATTGGTTACAACTTTTAATTAAATTTTTATTTATATTTTAATAAAAAATGAGACGTATGAATCTTTTTTTGCATTATATGTCAAAATAAAATTATATTTCCAAGTTTCGCTACTCATGTTATCAAATATTCAATATTGATCATCAAATATTCAATAATATTTGATTAAATATTGAAGACTAGATTTGTAATGTAATAGTCGTTTAATATTATTAGTGTATATTTAATTAGTGTAATTAGTGTAGTTAATTTCATATTTGTGTTATAAACCAATTTTTAGAAATGTTGTTTGAATTGCATATTTATTTTTACTAACGAAGGACAACAAAAAAGATAATTTTTGATATATTTTACGAATATATACTATTGAACAATAAGTAGTGGAATGTGAAAATATTCATTTATTTTAACGTATAATACAAGAAAGAGTTTATATGTTTTTTTGCTTCTGATAATCTACTTCAATATAGAGCCGATTTCACAGTCTTCGATTAACTTGATCCTCCAATTAAATTTACTCTTCATCTCTTTCTAACTGTCCTCCTTATTAGAAAGAGCCGAAGAGTGAGTTTAATCGGAGACTGTGAAATCGGCCCATATAGCTGCAGTGAGGAAATAATATTCAATATCCAGTCAAAATCGATTTATTCTGAGTCGAAAAGTCATCGAAAGTTGTGACATGAATCAATCGAAATCGATGAATATTTCAATTACTTTTCGATATGTTTTCGACGTCAAATAGACGTCGATTCGATGGGTCATTTCTCGCTGGGTAATACTGCGCATGCGCACAATTTCTTGATAACCTTCAAACTGCATAAAACAATTATTTACGTTTTTCTTAATAAATACTGTAAATAATTAGTTGGTAAAGGTGAAGCAAATTTAAACGAAAAGGGAGCAATTTTTCTGTACCTTGCGAATCTACAAATTCTAATGATTTTCACTTATATTAACATTTAGATTGTTATTAACTTTATCATTTATTTATAAAAAAAGAAAATGGAGCAAATTATAAAGGAGCAAATTAAGCAGATTTTTTTCGTGGATCGTAAGTTTCATTACTGTAGAAGTCGCTGGCCTTGGAGAGTTTGTGGGTGTACTATTCCCCTACTTTCCCCTACCTCTTGTACCCGGTCTGTATAACTATTTCCTCTTATAACTGGAAAACTAAGCTTAGAAGAAGATTTTGGTAAAGAAAAAATCGTCTCAAAATTGAGTCAATAATCCGACATTTAAAAGACAATAGAGTTATTTAGAATTATCTAAATAATATCCTATAAAATTCAAGAAATTTAACAAAAATATAAAGTTAGTTCTGCCTAGTTAGTTTTCTGCAATATATTTTTGATAAAGAGAGATTAACTCCAAAGTTAGCAAGTAATCAATGATTAAGAATCATCAGCTAAAATTTCTCATTATTAAACTAAAAAAAGAAAAAAATTAGAAACTTGACATTGCTTCCTCATCATTACAGATCATACATATCATTGCTCCTATTTTATTTCGCTCACAAAGCTCCTCTTATGAGGAAGCTTGTATTTTATTTGATGCATAATTATTAGTATTTATTTAGTTCGGCTTCCTCATAGAGGAAGCTTTATGAGCGAAATAAAACTGGAGCAATGGTAGCGATCTGTAACTATGAGGAAGCAAGTTTCTAATTTGCACACTTTTTTAATTCTGAATTTAACCTTTTTCTAAATTGAAAGAGGGTCAGCTTAGTAGCACAAGTGCGGTTTTACAATTGACGCAATGTCAAATCGATGTTGACTTTGGGAGTTCAGGCTACATGGTCCATATATAAACTTCGCATATGGACCTTTGATCGCGTATAAAGCTAAGTCTATTCAACTAAATCTTAAAAAATCATATATAAAATAGAGGTAGAAAAGACTGAAAAATATAATAAAATTAGAAATAACCTGATATCTCAAAATTTGCGGAAATTAGAGCTGCCACAGACATTTTTCAAAAAATTCAAAATTTTATAAAAAATGAACCCCTTTACCGACCATCACCAAATTCAATACTAACCTTCCTTTAATGATACTCTGCATTTAAAATAAAATTGAGTCCAATATTCAAAATTTGCGGAAGTTAGAGCAACCACGGACATTTATCAAAAAATTCAAAATTTTATAAAAAAAAAACCCCCTTACCGATTATCGCCAAATACAATACCAACTTTCCTTTAATAATACTCTACATTTAAAAAAAATTGAGCCCAATATTTCAAAATTTGCGGAAGTTAGAGCAACCACGGACATCAAATCCGCACGCACGCACACACACACACACACACACACACACACACACACACACACACACACACACGCGCGCGCGCGCGCGCGCGCGCGCGGACATTTTGTAAAAATGTGATTTTTCGACGTTTTAGAACATTCTAAACACATTGGCAAAAAAAACTGAAAAATGAATTTTTTCATGAAAAGAAAGCTTCCTCTATAAGGAAGCAATATAACTTTTATTAATTGTATTGAATTAATTAAACTGTGCGCTTTATAGGTTTGTTTCATAAGGCAATTTCACAAAGCGGTGTTATCACAAATCCTTGGGCCTTTGATGAGTGGACAAATAATGAAACAATCTTGGGTTTTAAACTCGTCGAGAAATTTGGAAAGGCGACTTCAGATCCGAAAGTCGCCTACGAATTTCTCAAAACAATCGATGCAAAGAAGCTCATAGAGACTGAACAAAAATCACTCTTATCAGAAATAGTAAGTATCTTATAGCATTTTCCATTGGGAAAAACTCACTGGCACTGGCAGCACTGAGTGCTTGAAGCGTATTTCATTGGTAGAATTAGTGAGCATGTTTCTGAAAAACTCGAAAACTGAGAGATACTGAGTGCCAGTAAGTTTTTCCCAATGGGAGACGCCTTTAATATTCTATTTGTTATAATATTTGAAATGTTCGAAAGGATACGTTAGTTATACGTTACAAAAGGAAAGAAGACATGTGCACACATGTCAAAAACCAAAAGAACGGTTTATTCGTGCTTACAGCTTAGAGTCAGCGCACGTACATTAGCCGTAGCGTGTTACGCCTCACGTGAGAATCTTGTATTACACGACACGTAAGCTAATCTTACGGCAACGCACAAAGAAAAATGTAACGTAACTAAGGGCCAGCGCATGAACATTACCGTAGCATCTTACGCCTTACATGAGAATCTTGCGTTACGCGACACGCAAGCCAATCTTACGGCAACGCACGAAGAAAAGCGTAATGTAACGTACGTAACATATAAGACTAATTACGTTACGTTCTTCTTTGTGCGTTGCCGTAAGATTGGCTTGCGTGTCGCATAACACAAGATTCTCGTACGCTATGGCAATATATGTGCGCTGGCCCTTACATAGTGTAGTAATGTCTTTCCTTGAAAATTGCAAATGCCTTATGTTTGTTTGCTTCTCTGCTCTTATAATCCCTTCTCATGACTTATTCCGGCATCTCGCAGCGAAATAGCTCGTTTTTCCACAGATAAAAAATTTCTTTGCTTTACCTTTTTGTCCTTGCCATTCTTCTCACCCGTCTTAGTATATAGCGCTACTATTTCTGTTTCGCCGATAGATTGTGTATGATTTTCCTTTACGTCTTGTAATAGCTTGATCTTCATGGCGTCTGCAGTTATAGAAGGACCCGAACTTTCGCGGCCCATTATCTTGGGTCTATATTCCTCCGGAAGACCCGACAGAAGCTACTGTCACAATATAAGTATATACACTGGGCACCAAAATTATCGCAACAAAAATTTACGTCAAAAATTTGCCCAACTTCAAATAAGCATAACTCCGCAAAAAATTGTCATATCTAAATGATTTTTTTTTTTCATTTTAAAGGGTGAAGTCTGTACTTTAAAGAACCATTATTAGATTTTGAATTTAGCCTCCCCCCTCCCGCCGTTCTTCCAAAAGTAAGGACGTGTTACGTCTCCAAAAAATTGCATACTTTGACACATTCTATGGAATAGAATGAATTTTTTTCGTAACTATCATGACAACCATCGTAAAATATGGACTTTTCCCTGCAAATTAAAAAAAAATTAAGTCCGTACGATTTTTTTTCGCCGAGTTATGGCTTATTAAAGTTACTTATGCATTCAATCACCGCCAACATTAGTATTATCCGATGAACACTACGGGGAAGTTATTGGTTGGATTTTGCCTATCGTGTGTGTGTGTGTGTGTGTGTGTGTGTGTGTGTGTGTGTGTGTGTGTGTGTGTGTGTGTGTGTGTGTGTGTGTCAGCAGAGATTTGCGCAAACTAATTTTTATTCAAATGAGGTATTGTTACGATTTTGTCTTTCGTTTTCCGAATGAGTAATACAATACAGTGATTGCAATGCTGTAAAGTTACTTATAGAAGTAATGTACTGTAAATGTTATACATTTTTAAATCTAGAAAAATAATATTTTTGAGATGTTGATCCAACGTTTATGTGTTTTATGGAGTTCTATTTGTATATAATGGACATATATAAAAATAAAAAATATCGAATAAATATCTACGCAAATATCTAATCAATATCCACTAGTCGCGCAATAGTTATTTATATAAATTATTTATATAAATATCCACTGGATATTTAATGGATGTCCAATGGATATCCCTATGGATATCCAATGGATATCTATTAGATCTCGTATTGCGGACATTTTGGATATCTATCGGATATCTAATGGATACTCAAAGATATCATGGATATACATTGAAGATATTTAATAGATATCTATTAAATATTATGATCTGTGTGGGCAACCTTGCCATAACCCTGATGTAACTCTGATCCGGTGGAAATAGGCAAACCAACCTAACTTTAACTCGACTCTGACTCGACTCTGACTCGACCCCGATTCTAACCCTCGGTGGAAACATACAACCAGTACGATCTTAGCTCGTGCTTCAGATTAATCTTCTCTGTGTCTGCAGTGTATTCTGCTGTACCCAGCACATAGCCCCATAGATCTTTTGCTTCAA
Organism: Temnothorax rugatulus; assembly: GCA_035220575.1. Classification (NCBI taxonomy): domain Eukaryota; kingdom Metazoa; phylum Arthropoda; class Insecta; order Hymenoptera; family Formicidae; genus Temnothorax; species Temnothorax rugatulus. Next base: position 43,017 of record JASTWL010000869.1, on the reverse strand, counting down.
GACACATGTGCATCACAAACTTCCACGAAGAGTAGTTTTCTCGACCCATAAGCTTGTCGACTTATCCGATTTCATGGCTTCCAGAATCTTACATTATATTGTCTCTAACACGTGGCACTCACATTCGGTCACTTTCACTTTAATTTCCGCGACCCGCTTCTACCTTTTCTAAACAGCTCTTGCACTGAATGTCACGTTAATTTAATGTTTCTGAGCTCATCACCTGTTATAATATTCGAAATGTTCGAAAGAATACGTTAGTACGCTACGAAATGAAAAAAGACATGTGCACGCGTAAGCTGCCAGAAACAAAGAGAACAGTTTATTCATGCTTATAGCTTACATAGGGAGCTTTCCAGCAAGCGACACAAGTCGACACAAGTATCGTTTTATCTTTGTTACTCATTACCAAAAAAGAAAGATACGATGCTTGTGTCGCTTGCTGGAAAGCTCCCATATACTACGATTACGCGAGCGTTACTTCTGTAGTAACTTACGATAATTCCTTTGCGTAAACGGGATTTTGTAGTAACTTACGATAATTTACTCCGCGTAAAACCCCGGACGATTGGCCGAAACTTTACTGTTACTGTTACGAAAAAGTGTGTCCGGGCCCTAAACGAGTGAATTATCGTAAGTTACTACAGAAGTAACACTCGCGTAAACGTAGTAATAGTATAGTATCTAATCTAAGTAAGACTGAGTTTCCACTGAACGCGTCACGCGTCGCGTCATCCATCGCAACCAATCAAAACATCTTATTTTATTACATTATTTGTGACGGAATGTTTAGATTGGTTAACGACAGACGACGCGACGCGTGACGCGCTCACGTGAAACTCAGCCTAATCCGCCGCTAAGGAAGGTATAGACGCGAGAGCGTGTAACACAAACTAAAAATAAATTTCATTTTTAACACTATTGCAATTATTACACAAGCGCAATAGGATATTGGTAATATTGCTATAGATGTATAGATTATATGTGTGCATTGAAAAAATGTTTTTATTAATAATATCTTTTTGCAGGAATACCATCAAATTGTTCTCACATTTAAACCAAGTTTAGATTCCAAGTCACCAAATCCATTTCTTCCGGAACATCCACGCACGTTAATACATCGTGGAGTTACAGTGCCCTTTCTTTTAGGTTTTACCAGTCATGAAGGAATATTTTTTGTACGCAGCAAATTTTTTGGACGTATGTATATATTTGTTTTTGGCTTTATTAACCTTATTTAGACTTTTGTGCTCTGAACAAATCTCGACATTCTGCGCATGTATTTGTTATTTATATAGATAATTTTTTGGAAAAAGAAAAACACTATTTTAATTTAAAAAATGCCGGCAGTCTAAAAGTTAAATACAGACATAGAAAGATATAGACCAAGCGTAAAGGTGCAATTTCATGCAGCGAATAAAAGCTGGAGTTTTACCCCCTCTCCATCAATTTTCGCCAAAATGGCTAATCCAGCGAATAAACGCTCAAAGTTCGACACAGTCCAACTTTTAGCGAATTGAAGCCACGGTCTTGTATACGTCCTGAAGCAACGGTGAAATAAGTATTAGTAGCAATCGGAGAGGACTCGTCTGATCGCCTGATGTACTCCGAGGATCCAAAAACGCTAAGCAAGCAGATATTGGTGCGTACGTCTACCTGGGTGCAAGTGTGCACGATGCACTTGCTCTATAACAAGCTCGGTGAGTCTGTGCCGGTTAGGCAGCAGTACAGGGTGTTTGACCTCAAAGCTCAACCCCGAGTGGCTGAGCCGGCCGCCCACCCTGAGGACACCCGCGGCGTCTAAAAACGGAGCGAGCTTGAGAAGGGGCTTGGGCACTCTCTTCCCTTTTCTAATTCGATCAATCTCCTCGGGAAAGGATTCCGATTGAACGAATTTTACTACTACTAATAACGCCGAATGCGCTTCAAGCTGGTCCACGGCCTCGGTAACGGGCACCGATTGGGCCCTGGATCGACTTGTAAATCTTCGGATATACGCTACCATCCTACAAATCTTATCTAACGACGAAAATTTATCTAATAATGACGATATGGCGCTGGGTGCATCGCACGCGACGAGTGCGACGATCCTCTCCTCCTCGCATGGAATCGGCTCTTCCGAAAGAACAGGCTCGCGGCGGGACTCGAAGTTTCTTAGCCACTCAGGGCTCCTCCACCACAGTGAATTGGCGACGAGCTCGCGCGGGAAGAGTCCACGCGAGCAGTGATCGGCTGAGTTGAACTCGGTAGCCACGTGGCCCCAAGCCGCGACCGAGGTCTTTTCCTGAATTCTGGCCACGCGATTACGAACGAAGGTCTTCCATCGATGCGGGGAAGAGAGGATCCAATACAGAACTATCTGGGCGTCGGACCAGGCATACTCCTCATCAATCTCCATGTGTCCTCGCAGGACTCGACGGACGTAAGCGATCAAGTTCGCGAGGAGCAACGCAGCGCAGAGCTCTAAGCGGAGTAGGGAGATAGCGCGCAACGGAGCCACCTTAGATTTGGCGCAAAAAAGCACGATTTTAGTTCCCGAAGGAGTCACGATACGTAGGTACACTACCGCCCCATATCCCTATTCGCTCGCGTCGCAGAAGCCGTGTAACTCGCGACGAACGCTATCGCTCGCGGGGACCGTGCGGGAAATACGAAGGGAGGCCAGCGCGTCGAACTCAGCTTGATAGCGCTCCGACTGACGGCGAACGTCTGCCGGAGGCTCGTCGTCCCACTCGAGCTTCAACGTCCACAAGCGCTGTATCAATCGTTTCGCGGTAAATGTCAGTAGCGCCAAGAATCCCAAGGGATCGAAAATATGCGCTACCTCCGATCGTACGCTTAGTGCACTTTCGAGTCAGCGGGTTAAGTTGAAAACCGAAGCTATCCGACTGCGAGTGCCAGCGAAGGCCCAGAACCTTGAGCGCTTGATCTTCGGGCGATTCGAACGACAGCATTGTCTGACTGCAGATTTCTGGGTCGAGCCCTTCCAACGCGGCGGGATGGCTGCTCGCCCATTTTCGCAACTCGAAGCCGGCGCTCCGAAATAATTCGAGTAATTGATCGCGAAGCGCGATGGCTCGTTCAACGGTGCGGACGCTGGCCACGACGTCGTCCACTTATAGTGACTCGAGCAGTATAGTGTAGACTAAAGGGTACTTATCCCGGTTATCGTGAGCCAACTTAAGGAGGCAATAAATCGCCAGAAACGGAGAAGCCGTGTTACCGAAGATAACCGTTGTGAGCAAGCAGTCGGGAATGGGATCCGATTCCGAAAAACGCCAGACGATGCGCTGATAATCGCGATGTTCCGGATTTATCCAGATTTGTCGGAACATTTGTTTCACGTCCGCGGTAACAGCCACGGGCTCAGCGCGAAAGAGGAGTAGGACCGCGACAATGTCGGGTTGTAATTTCGGGCCACTCAGCAGGGTATCGTTTAAGGATAGCCCGTTCGGGCATTTCGATGAAGCATCGAAAACGACTCGAAGCTTTGTAGTGGCGCTGTCTAATTTGTGCACTCCATGATGGGGCAAGTAATACACGCGACCGTCCGCGGGAAAAGGATCGCTCGCTAGCTCCATGTGACCGCTATCCAAATAGTCCTGCATGAACGCATTATAACTATCCCGAAATTCTTGATTTGATTTAAATCGACGCTCGAGTGCGCGTAGCCTGTTAACGGCGATCGGCCGAGAATCCGCGAAAGTAGGAGGGTCCGAGGCGAATGGGTACGAGACGACGAAACGACCCGAATGATCGCGATAAGTGGTTCTGTCAAATATTTCCCTGCAACGTCGATCCTCCTCGGAGCAAGGCGCGTGTTTGGGCACCTCCTCCAGTCTCCAGAACTGCCCCACCGCGGCGTCAATCGACTCGATAGTGGTGGCGAAGGAGTGCAAGGGTTGCACTCGCAACGACGGCGAGATCGCGCCCATTAAGACCCATCCGAACACTGTATTAAAGGCGTCCGGTTCGCCATCTTTACCGGTACGCCGGCCGTCGCGCAGCACGGAGACGAAAGATTCCGCCCCTAGTAGGATTTCGATAGAGCCCGGCAAATAATATTCCGGGTCTGCGAGTGTCAGTCCCCGCAAATGACTCCACGACTTCGCCTCGATACGGCTGTGAGGCAGCGGCGAGGTGATTCGACCGGGAGTCGAGTATCGGCTCTATCTCGCACTCGAATAATGAATGAGGTAAGGCCCCTTGTAGTGGCGGCCTTAGTTTCGTTGACGCCTAATACCGTCACGCGGTGTTTGGTCCGAGCGAAACCGCCTCGCTGAAGGCAGCTCTCGGTAACGAAGTTGGCCTGACTCGCGCTATCTAGTAATATACGGACCGGGAACGCGTTGCCGTGAACGTCGAGGGCCTCCGCACGAACGGTCGACAGTAAGACCACGCCATCTGAAACGCTGGCCATAGAGACTGTCGGCTTGTCGTCGGTATTCGCCGGCGCCGCGGTATCGTTGACCGCAGGGGCGGTCGCGGGAGGCGGGACGCTAGCCTGCTCGAAATGCAGGAGTGAGTGATGCTTCGCCTGACAACACCGGCAGGCCCACGAGCTGGGGCAGTTCACTCACCCCATGGCCTGTGCGGAGACAATTTAGGCACAGCCCCTTTTCGCGAGCAAGGTTATGCCGTTCCTTGGCTGAAAGCTTTAGGAAACCTGGACATTTAGCCAACGGGTGTTGCTCCTTGCATTTAAGACACGCGGCGTTTTGAGCGAAGTAGTCGACGCGGCTTTCTTTGACGCATTCGACTGTGACGAGGTGGGCGACGCGCTTGAGGAGCCCGAAATCGACGTGAGAACTCGGCAGTGTTCGGCGAGAAATTTCGTTAAATCGGAATAGTGAGGGATCTCCTCCGACCGATGTTCCGATTCAAACTTCTCCCTTAACGATCGAGGGAGTTTATCCGACAAGAATTTAAAGAGTAAGTAATCCCAAGCGTCGGTGGGGAATCCGAGCACTTTCAGAGCCCGCGTATTCTCGATAAAGGCGTCTAAGAGGGCACGCAATAGGGCAGCCGATTCGGCCTTCAAAGGCTTGGCGTTGAACATCAAATCTACGTGATAATCTACCAGCTTCCGCTTGTTTTGATAGCGCGAAATCAACTCGTCGTATGCAATCGCGTAGTTTTCCGGGGTCATGGACAAGTTTTTTACGACGCCGAGAGCCTCCCCCGACAATGAGGCCAACAAGTACAAGTACAAGTACAAGTACTGATATTTCTCGATATTGGACACGCTGCGATTTTCGTGGATCGCCGTATTGTACAGCGCGATGAAAGATGGCCATTGGCTAAGATCACCCGTAAATTGTGGGAGGGCGATCTTCGGTAATCTGATCGCGGAGCGGGGTGCGAGCGGCGCATCGGTCCCCGGCGCGGGAACGAAGCTCTCATACCGCCCTATCACTGCAAAACGCATTTTATCAAAATCATTGCGTATCGCGTCTTCGACGGCAAATTCCTCATCCGTGGCATCCTGAATTATTTGGAGGTGAGCCTCCTCAAAATCTTGAACTAATTGTGCTACCGTCGGATAACGAATGAGAAAGGGCCTCATGGCCACATTGTCAACCGCGAGCATCGAATACTGATGTATTTCTCGCATGCGACGAATGCACAGTTCACGTCGCGTTTTGCTTCCCCTATTCATGTTGAAGTCGGATTATCACGTTTACAGACGGCTAAACGACAATACAATCGCCTCGGTTCCACGTCGACGAAAGTCAAGGGATGGCAACCAGCAACAACAACGTACGGAGTATGTCCCGCTTCGGAATGCGCAGACCAACACAATAGAAATAATAGGCGAAAGTACCGCGCCGCTCGCCAAGGTCGAGGGGAGGCGGACGGCTCGAGTTCTAGCAAGTACTCGGAGGCGATGGAATATTCTCGAATATTCGCACGCCTTTCGCAAATTTAGATTTCACGACAAAACCCGCAACAATTATGCAGACCTTCGGAGTAATGGCGCGCGCGAAACGAACTACGATCTGCGGATATCCTCGTCGCGACGTGCCGAATGCGACGAAGGACGAAAGAGATCACGCTGGTTGAATATGCACGCGCCGATTACCCCGACTTAACAATGCGTGCTGCAACGATTATGCAGCGATCGGCGAGAGCGATATCGTTATGATGGCGCGCGCGCAAGCGAACGAGTTACGGATATCTTCGTCTCGACGTGCCGAATGCGACGAAGGACGAGAGAGATCGCGCGGGGTACAACGCGCACGCACCGATCATACGAGACGATAGCGAATTGGTCGAATAATGGCACGCGCGCGAAACTATATCACGCGAATGTCTTCGCCGCGACGTGCCGATGCGACGTGCGAGCGAGAGAGCGATCACGCGGTGCGAGCGTGCGAGCTATCACGCGGTGCAAACGGGCACGCGCCGATTATTCGATATAATTGGCGAAACAATTAACGCTGATTAGGCGACTCGCACGAAAGGTCGGCGGAGTTCTCTAACGCGATTTTAAATCCGGCTTGAAGGACCAATGCTCGGGGGGGTATTTATCGCTCCCCGGATTTGCGATTGGCCTGTACACGGGTGGTTCGAAGGACCAGAGGGGCAATCCCCTCGCGAGCTAATGAAAAGCGAATAAAGCAAAAGCGAAGCGACTCACCGTATCGCAGCCCGGCGCCCTCCTGGGATGTTCTCTCGGCCGATCGCGTCTGTCCTCTCGGGTGATCCTCCTTGATAACGCGAGCAAGCGGGAGAAGTGCAGGCAGACAAGGTAGCAGGCAGGCAAGCAAGAGAGCAGCAAGCAAACGTGCAAAACGGGCAAGCAGGCAAACGACGTTCTAACGACTTCGTCGAGTACTCGATGGTGGCTGGTACTCGGTGTTGTCTTGTCGGCGATTCTTACGGGAGTGCGAGTGCTCCGGCACTCTCTTGGCTCGCGCTCCTGGAAGTACGGCGCGAGCAAGTACTATTGTCCCAATAATTGGGCCTGCCACCCGTGGGCGGGCAGCACGAGTCGGGTGAGTCGTGCGAATATTGACACCTTTCGCGGTCCGCCAATGTTTCGCGCGAGTCCCAATCACGACATCGCTGTTACCGACGGTAACTCTAACGATTATGAGCTTAATGACTAATATACAACGAATATACGCGAATCGACAACCGTATCAATATTATATACATGTGCGACAAACTACTATATTACAGCTATATATATGTGAGCGCCAAACAGAATTTATTACTGAAAAGTATTCATTAAATATTATGATAATTTGCCTTATATAAACTATTCATTAGCATCATATTTAAAATGTATATTTTATACTAATAAACCTCTTGTTTATGAGATTAAGATTAAGATTTTTAAGATGCAGCAGCATCATTTATATAAAGAATTATATAATGCTCATTAGTATTGATATATTAAATTGATTATCAATTTAATGATAAATTATTTATTATTTAAACAAAATGAATATTGTAAGATTTGTTAATGGTGATTTCTGCCATTATTTAAACTTACATTGAATGAAATTTATTAGCCGACTTATAATTTATCTGTACATGCATATGCGTATGATCGCGACGTGCGCGTCTGCATAATTCCCGCCTTTCTCCATCTTCATCCTTACTTACTCTCTTTTCTCCCTGTCTTCAAACTCTCCTTCTCACCCTTTCTTATGCTCCCTTCTTTACTATTTGCTTTCCTTATATAACTCTCTTTACCGTCTCTCTGTTTCGCCTTCACTCTATAGCTCTTTAACCCTTACTGCCGTGTGCAGTCGCCGCGTGCTCGCCTTTCCCCGATCGACCTTCTTCCTCGATCTATCGATTCCTCCGTTCTTCAATCGATCGCTGTCATGCACCCTCGCTGTGGACTTGCCTTAGCCTTCCTTCTGACTCTCACGCGCCATTTTCTTCCGTCGCCGCAGCCCGTGCGTTGTGTGCATACCACCGCGAGCCCCAGTGCTGTATCTCGACGCTCCGCAGTGATGCCAACCTCTTTCGGAGAGGATGACACCCCGCGCCGCCTCGGTCCCATCCGGGGCCCTCCGTTGCCTCGCTGCCTCCACGCTATCCCGCCGACCGCACGTACCGCGCGCCACCTTCTTGCCTGTTTGAGTATTAATCCACGTCATCTTTCTCTTCTTCTGTGCGACGTCACCTCTGACGTCCCTTCCTCTTCATCCTTCCTTCTTCCTGTCCTAACCTTCAACGCCTCTCTCCGAATTCTCGACCTCGTACTCTTTCTGCTTCCCTCTCGGAGCCTCCTCCAATCTCCCGTCCTCCTCCCCACCTCCTCCGTCCGTCCCTCCGCTCTGCTCCATTCTTCTTGCCTCACACCTCTCCAAAACTTTCTTTTTCTCACCCCTTAACTCCCGACCATCCATTCGCTCCGAAAGTCTCCCCCCTCCCTTCTCCTTTTCGCACCATTTTAATATACTACAAACTGCTGCAAATATATAAAAATATATTAAGTTAGGAATAAGTAATTGTATGGATTATACATACTATGTTTACGCTCTCGTAAACATAATAACAGACTATTTGGATAATAAGAGAGGTTAGGTTATACCTTGATTAGCTTCATGTTCTTCTTTCCTCCTTCTTCTTCTTTGCAGCTCTGAAAAATGTATCATTTTCTGATTTTATTAATGCTTTGAGCATTTCTCAGATAATTGCAAATTAATGTAAAAATTGACTAAATATATTACTCACCAACTCTCCTGTGCTTTTCTATGCTTTTTTATTGCGTAACGTTACCGACATGGCGGTAGGTAATACCAACGTGGTTCTTATTTTCCCATCATGTCCGATCGCAGAGAGCGCCACTAACGCTGGTCAGTATTCTTCCATAATAGTTTGTAGGCCCTGATTCCCACAATAAATACCTTTTTGGAGGTAAAATCTCGCTTTATATTCTCTATCTATGTACAGGTTTATATACAGGTACTGATTGATCTCTTTGGTATATGTGAGAGTAGATGGATGTGCGGGATTGTGTAGGAGATTTATTGTGTAGTGTATTATTGAGTGTGGTGTTAGTCGTCTCCGAACAGCTTCTTTATTAGGGACCTCTTCTTCGCGCTCAGATCCTTCCGCAGGAACAGATCTCGCCCGAAAGTCCTCGGCTTGCCCTTCGATGTTGTAGGTTGAGGACTCAAACGGATTCGAAGAGGCCGAGGTCGAGGAGGAGTCCAGGAAGATGTGGTCAGTTTGCATCGCCACAGATATCTGCAGCAGGTCTCCAAGGTAAAGAGCCTCTAGTCGATAGACTAATGTAGGTAAGGGAAGTCGGCAAATTGGATCCGTAACTTCGGAATAAGGATTGGCTCTGAGGAGCGGGGCGTGTCGGGCTTGGTCGGGAAGCGGGTTTGGCTGACGTGCTGGACCTGGGCGAGGTGAACCCTTGCCGGCGTTCTCGCGCCGCTTTCGCGGGATCCGAGCTTGGTCCCATGCCTTGGCTTCCCGCGGATCTTCCTTGCTACGAGGCTTCCACGAGCAATATCCCAGGAGTGCTCGGATTGGTCGGATCGGGTAGGAGCCGGGATGCCTGGTACTCGGCAGGTCTATGAGGTGTAGCTTCCACGACAGGAAAGTCTGTACCTTGGAGATCGGGAACGGACCCTCAGTCTTGGCCCCAGGTATGTCCCAAGTAGCAAAATGACGTCACAATGACGGTAAATATTGGTCACAAAATGACCAATCAGATGTCCTAAATAGGTCTCGTGAGATCCGAAAATGACGTCAATATCACACGACGTCATTTTCTGACGTGTTATTGACGGCAAAAATAGAACCAATGTACAACATACCAGTTTCTAGAAATGTTTTCTATAAAATTAAAATGTTAAAATGTCCACTTGATAAACGTTTATTAACCCGTTGTGGTCACACCTCCTAAAAATAACGTAGTGGTCACATGGGGTCCAATGGACCCCACGCAGAAAAACAGTTGCCATTTGCGTTCTTTTTGATGTATCGACTCAAACCTTGAACTGGAATTTAGTTTAAGACTTCCTCTTTATAATCCAATAATTTTTTTCTCCTTTTCAAAATTTTTTTATGTTGAAAAAACGCGAAAAAAATTTTTCGAGAAATTTGACTTTTTTCACAAAAATATTCATCAAAATTTCAATTTTTGAGATAGAGCAAAAAACTTCCTGCGTTTTACTCTCAAAATAGTATACTTTTAAGAAAAAAATTGTATCATAACGAGCTTTGAAAAAAGTATATTTATTGTACAGTTTGAAGTTATCAATTTTCATGAAACTCGTAAAATCAAATAGGTCAGTTTTGAACGTATAAAATAAAGTGAAAAAACCGTCTCTTCGAAGGTACGTAGACGCAAAGTTAGCCTGGGGTCCACTGGACCCCATGTGACCACAACGGGTTAAAAAATGTTCTTTTTCTTTATCTAGGAAAAAAAAACGCTTTTTTAACTGTTTCTTTACATATCGTATTCCCGTAAATCGTTTCTTTACATGCGTATAACCGCTCTCTCAAGGCGGTCACCCATCCTAGTACAGTACCGCGCCCGTGTTGCTTGACTTCGATGATCCAGTGGACAGTGACGATCTTCTAACCCTAATGCTTCCTTATTAACTGTACTTGTCTAGAACAGGTACATCTTTAAAGTGTTCAAAAATCTTGTAATGATATCTTCTTGATAGCTATAACACTGCATGAAATAGTTATCATAAAACTATATAATCACACGCAACTACATCCACTTATACCATAAATTTACCACTTCAATCATAAAGTTGCAAAACAAACATATTGTAGTTAATTTTGTGATTTTTATTTTATTATTACTTTATTATACAATATTAAGAAGTAAAAATAGTTATGTTACAAAAAGACCTTATTTGGATGACTTTGAGACGTCTTTAAAATGACGTCTTTAGATGGTCTAAGAAATGACGTCTTATAAATAGGGCCCGGACGTTCGGGCACGGAGACCGGGCACAAGCCGAGAACCGCTGCGCGCTCGCCAAACATTGAGTCCGATCACCGAGCGTCGGAGCGGTGAGACGAGACTCGATGGTGGGGCGAGCCTCGCGAGATCTATTACTTAAATAAGCGAAGATCGCGGAGACTGATTTTTCTATTGTTTGCGATCGCACGAGAAGGCTCTTTACTATTTCATCGAATTGCAAATATAATTAAAAGAAAAAAAATGACTTCTTTGTCATATGAATATGACAGAAATGTATATGATTTTTTCACAGAGCTGAATCGACTTTATTGTAAAATATGTTCCACGCTCCTGTATAAAGTTCCTATTCCTTAAAACGGCATGAGCAAACCGATAAACATATACGTAATTTTTACCGATCGCGATTTTCGTTGGACGATTCTCCACCCACAATTTAAGGAAGAAAGTCCACATTTTCGCAAGAACTATGCGAAGCTTTCCTTGCTGCCGATATCCCGCTAACAAAACTAGAAAATCCTAAATTACACAAGTTTCTTGAAAAATGGACTCAACGAAATGTCCCGGAAGCGTCCACATTACGAAAAAATTATGTAGAACCAAATTACGTAATACCCTCTCATTGTTTGTTCCAGTAGACCACAATTCTTTTAAAGAGTCTTTGACAAATTGAACAATGGTTTCATTATTATTTGTTTTACCCAATACTGCAGAATTAAGAAGAAAAATTTTACCGGGTTTATCAGAACGTAAGATCCCTATTATACAATTTGCAACAGCTTTGCCTTCTGCATCTGTAGTTTTGTCTACCGATAATCAGATATTATCTTCGTTCACAATATTACGAATTTTACACATTGTTTCGACGTAATTTGGTTCTACATAATTTTTTCGTAATGTGGACGCTTTCGGGACATTTCGTTGAGTCCATTTTTCAAGAAACTTGTATAATTTAGGATTTTCTTGTTTTGTTAGCGGGATATCGGCAGCAAGGAAAGCTTCGCATAGTTCTTGCGAAAATGTGGACTTTCTTCCTTAAATTGTGGGTGGAGAATCGTCCAACGAAAATCGGGATCGGTAAAGATTACGTATATGTTTATCGGTTTGCTCATGCCGTTTTAAGGAATAGGGACTTTATACAGGAGCGTGGAACATATTTTACATTAAAGTCGATTCGGCTCTGTGAAAAAATCACATTTCTGTCATATTCATATGACAAAGAAGTCATTTTTTTCTTTTAATTATGTTTGCAATTCGATAAATAGTAAAGAGCCTCCTCGTGCGATCGCGAACAATAGAAAAATCAGTCTCCGCGATCTTCGCTTATTTAAGTAATAGATCTCGCGAGGCTCGCCCCACCATCAAGTCTCGCCTCACCGCTCCGACGCTCGGCGATCGGACTCGATGTTTGACGAGCGCGCAGCGGTTCTCGGCTTGTGCCCAGTCTCCGTGCCCGAACGTCCGGGCCCTACTTAGAAACGTCCATTATTAGTCGCCGACGTCACAGACCAAAAATTACTAAAAATAGACGTCATTATGTCGTCTTCTGACGTTACATTGCTACTTGGGGTACAGGAATCGGGATCGGGATTGGACTCAGGAAAGGCAGCGCCTTGGTCACCACCGGATTCGATACTGCCCGTCGGGCTGGGTCGTAACGACCCCGGAAACCTTTCCGCGGCAAGGTGTCTGTCGACTCTATACCGCAGAAAGTTAATGCCCTGCAAAGCAGTTATGAATGAAGGCCTCAGAGAAGCACACTCCGTAATCAAAAGGGTTATATTATGTCAGAGGCCCGGGTAGTGAGCACGCCCTGACTGGCGATCCTGAGAACGCTGGAGAAACCCTGCTGAGCGGCTCTCGTTATAGGAATCGATGTCGAATTTTAATTACGAGCAAAGGATACTTGTGATGCGTCGCGTAGCGGGCGCGAGTTGAACTCTCTTGCCGCGCAAGCCCGCGCTGCCGCCCGCGCCGCGCGCGTCCCGTCGTACGCCTGGGCTGCTGCCCGCGGCGCGCGCGCTCCGTCGCACGTTCGAGGCGGACAGCTGACCGCTACAGCCGAATTTACACCTAACCCGCTGTTACGTCCAACCCCAGGATTAAGATAAGAAAACTGGGAAGCAAGGGAAAAGCTAACCAGTGGGGTGGGGATATGGAAGGATGCAACCAGACGCTTAAGAATATTGCTCGCAGGTACACGCTCTGAGGCGCGTGGCGCGAGCCGAACGCACTTTCGATGGCTCAGGAATGGACAACGTCCGTAGGGACGGTAGGACGCCTTCCGTGAGCGGTGCGATTGTCGGTCCTCTTTTAAGTCAGGGAATTTAATCCCTTTAACTTAGGATCGGACCTCGTGCGATTTCGAGAGGGAGATGAAAAGTGGGTGAGGTCTTAAGAAAAATAAATGAGATGGAGGTTTATATTTAACATAAAAACATTTATTATAAATTTAAGTTAAGTAACTGTTGATGTTACAAAAGGTGAGAAGTAGCCAAATTAAACGCGAGATTGGAAACATTTAAGATGAAATTAAGTATAAAATATATGTGTGAGATGAATGTGTGTATTCATCGCGGGTGTTACAAGAGTGCGGGGGTGATCGGCCAGGATTTTTAAAGGTCAACCTATTTAGAAAAAGGACATCCTGCCCGCTATTATTACATCGAAATCAGAAGTGGGATTACATGAATTTAACTAAGTGTGGTGTATGGGTGTAGCTTAATTAAATTAAAACATAAAAGAAAAATAAATAATATTAATACTATAAGGGGTGTTGATTATTAGTCAAGGGTAATCACCTCGGGATCGACTACTTCCTCGAAGGTGGCTGTGGAACGGTGGAAAAGATTTATAGGAAACAGGTAGGGGAACTCATGTTGCGAGAAGTAAACGGGGATGAGAGTTTCGTGAGGGTCGGCGGTTTCAATGATGTAACGGAGTCCGACCAGGTCGAACTCGTAGGGACCAAGTGTAAAGAAATCAGGAGGAAGAGGATCGGTGTGTTGGGAGAAATAAAATGAGGGGTTCAAAAGGAAGTGATGGGGAGGGAGCTCTTGCGTGGGCTCCTCAGAAACCGAGGAATAGGAGGGGGATGAAGTTCTCGGAGACTCTAAGTCCTCGGCCAGATGATCCTGGCTCCGCGGGGGAGGAAAATGCGGTACCTCTTCGAATTCTACGGTCGAGGTATCCGAGACCGCGGGAGAGGAAAGCTCCTCGCGAGCAATCGGGGAATACGATCGCGCGTATTCGGGACTTAGGTGCGGGGAAGGTGCGGGGGAGGGGGAATCAGGAAGTTCCCCGGGGCGAACCGGGGAATACGAAGGTTCCAGGAAAGGCGAGGAATCAGGGGTGTCAGGAATTACCCTATAAGAAAGAGGACGCGAGGGCAAAATAAGGGGAGGCGGCGATGATGGTTCCTCCGATTGAGCGAGTGGAGGCGGTGGAGTGGCGAGTCGCGGAGGACCGGCGTCCTCCCGTTCGTGTCGGAGAAACTCTAATATTTGCTTTTTTAGTTCCCTTTGCGCCTGCTTGTTCCGACGATTCCTCTTCCGCTTGAGGATCGTGCGGAGATCCCGCTTTCGAGGGGGTGGAACTTCCGTGTCCACTAAAATAATTTTATTTATGCAGTGGTCGATCTTATTCGGACCCGCTCGGAAGCATACAAAAATAAAAAAATAATAAAGAAAGGAAATCGTTTCAAGCTTAGGGTCACAGCGAACCGGCCGAGTCCGCGACAGCGACGAAGACGCCGGGAGTCAAAAGCCGACAAGTCAGTCAGATCCGCGACAACGCCAACGACCGCCGCGAAGCTAATGCCTACGCCGATCGACCTAAACCCGCGATAGTAATGAATTTACCACGAGCTCACGATGACAGCAAACCGGGTGAGTCCGTGACAGCGACGAAGACGCCGGGAGTCAAAGGCCGACAAGTCAGCCAGACCCGCGACAATGCCAAGTACCGCCGCGAATCCAATGCCTACGCCGTTCGACCTAAACCCGCGATGGTAAATGAATCTACCACGAGCTCAGGGTGGCAGCGAACCGGCCGAGTCCGCGACAGCGACGAAGACGCCGGGAGTCAAAGGCCGATAAGTCAGCTAGACCCACGACAACGCCAAGTATTGCCGCGAATCCAATGCCTACGCCGATCAACCCAAACCCGCGATGCTAATAATCTCGTTATAATAAACTCCCGGGGATCCGATAGTTGATAGACCACTTTAAAAAGGGAAACGATAACACGAAAAAGAAAAAAAGGATTACGAGACTTACCTACTTGATGAATTCTTGAAGGACTCCTTGCCGAAATGGACCTTGGTTGGAGGATGAGTCGGAGTGACTGATGTGCGGTCGGATGTCTTGCACTCTAAGTGCGGAATCGTGACTCGAAGACGGAAGAGATCACGATTATAATGCCGAGACTAAACCACGAGACTAAAGCTTGGGAGGCTTGAAGAGACTCAGAAGCTTTTGAGAGGAAATGCCTCAATGTCGGGGTTTATATAGGAAAATGTAAGGAATGGAAGGGGTGGATTTCGTTGTGGAAGGTGTCTGGTTTTCATTTTTGGAACTTTTGGTTGGCGGGATTCTTCTAATTTTGTGTTTAAGGATTTTTTATTGAGCGGGATGGTCTTCACCCAAGAGGTGGATTCACCTATCCTCGAAAGCTAGAAACGGTTATCGATTTTTCCGACTGTTCATTGGTGAGTCTTCTCATAAGGTCCCCACTGTCTTATTGGGGGTGCAACCCATTGCTTCCTTCAGTGACTCATTTGTTTTTCGGCTATCGCCGATTTCTCCTTTATTAGGGTTCTTTATTTATCTCGTGACCCTGTTTTTATGTTGACGGACGATGCATACCTCTCAATCTTAAATGCAAACAGAAACTTCCGCCACGTGTATTTACAGACACGTCTTAGGCTTTGTTTCCGTTTGTCGGAAACATCGTACGAGCAATTTTGAAAGCTCGCTCGATGCAATAAAGATCCTCATCAACCCATTAAGGCCTATTTGGCGCGTCGTGTCGCCGGGTTTATAGTTATAGGCCCGACAAGGTTGATGAAAATCTAGTCACGTATGCCTCGTCTGTCAGTAATTCGTCATCTGGAAGGTTGGGTTAGGTTTTTAATAGAAGGTTTTTTTTTATTTTAGTTTGCGTTTAGTTGCCTAGACAAATAGATAGTTTAGTTATAAAAAAAAGAAAAAGGGAATGTGTAAGGATCAAGGATCACTCGCCGATCGATAACCGTCCGTGCTCAGTTTACTTATCCTAATCTTAAGGGCTATCTTAGGCGCATAGGAATTTCCGTGAAAAAGAAATCGTGGAGTTTGCAGGACGTAACACCGCCCTTACCGCGCTTATCCGTACCTTCGCAGGTTTACACTCGGTCTATATCTTCCCATGTCTGTGATTATATATTATGTGGGGTCTACAATGCGAGTCATAAGTCTTAAGACGTAAGAAATTGACCAATCACAGTCGATTATTCTCCTCAAATTCGACTGTAATTGATCAATTTCTTACGACTTATGACTTACGACTCGCATTGTAGACCCCGCAGGGCCCGGGCACATAGAAAAACTTAAGCCGTAAAACTTGAGCAGTAAGCCAATTACAGTCAAAAGTAAAAAACTTAAGGCATAACGTAAGCGAATCCAAAAGCGTTGTCTACAATGGCAGCAGGAGTAGTGGATTAAGATTATAGAGTCAGAGTAAGCTGGTTTTCCGGTGTAATAGGGCTTACAGTAAGGCCGTAAGCAAAATGATTGAATCCCATTTCCTACGGTTTAAGGCTTTCACACATAAAATACTGTAAGGACGCAAGCGTAAGAAAATCGACCAATCCCAATCGAGTATTATGCTGTCCGAAAGTTCCCAGTAGGGGAAAATACTCGATTGGGATTGGTCGATTTTCTTATGCTTACGTTTTACGTCTTTACGGGATTTTTTATGTGTGAAGGCCTTCACTCAACCATTTCGTTTACGGCCTTATTTTTCGCCCTATTACACTGGAAAACCAGCTTACTCTGACGTCTTATAATCTTAATCCACTATTCCTACTACCATTGTAGACGACACTAAACTGTTGATTTCCCTACTGCTTACACGTCTTACTGCTTAAGTTTTTCTATGTATCCGGGTCCTTAATCTCTGTTTATTCATTGCAAGTAGTTTGTTAGTCCTACTTGGTCTGATGTTCCCACCTCAATAAAGTTAGCTGGACAAGTTCGACTTAAAACAATTTTTTTACGAATCGTTTGTTAGTCGTTTGTAAGTGATTGTTAGACTAATTTAAACATTTGTTAGTTAATAGGTTTTGTGTAAACACGAAAATAATTTTTAGTGTTATTATAGCCGATAAATATAGAATTATTTACAGTTTTTGTTTCAAAACGGGTTCAATCGATGCGGAATCGTTTGTTGGTCCCGAATAAACTAATTAAAACGTTTGTTGGATCACGGTTTCGATAAAAAAGGCGAAAAACTGTATGTGCTCCGTCACAGCTCCATGGCCACATGCGCATGCGAAAAGTGCGCGAATTTGAAACGTGTACAGGTAGAGTGTCAATGGCGCGATTTTAGACGCTCAACCCGCGCGGTACTAACTTCGCGACAGCAGTCGCGCATACTGTTATCAAAAGCGCGATGAGAGTCGCGTGACTTCACTGAGAAAATTAATTATTCTACAGCCAAGGAAAGCACTTACTTATTTTATTTTATTTCTTTTAAGTTCTTATAACAAAGAATATTTTCTTACTAATAGTTTTCAAATATCTTGACACAAGTCTTTGAAAAGCCAGAATCTTGTTTTGAGTAAATGTAATACAACGATTTAAGGTAGATTTGCGGATACGTAGTCTTATCAAATACTTGATCTGCAAATCTACCATAAAGTCATTATAAGCATTACATTTACTTAAAACAATATTCTTGACTTGTGTCAAGATATTTGAAAACTATTACTAAGAAAATATTCTTGATCGAAAGAAAATTTACTTAAAAGAAGTAAAATAAAATAAGTAAAGTGTAGAATGATTATTTTTCTGTGTGCAGTCTTCTATGAAACATGGAGGAACAAATTTTAATAATTTTTCATGCTATTAAAGAAGAAGAAGAGGAAGAAATTACATTATTATTTTGTGAAAGCTATAGGAGTCCAAATGATTTGCTTATTGCAAGAGAGACAGAAGAATTTCAAAAAGTTTTATAATTTTTATCTTGTGGGTCATATAAGCATTTATAGTTGTTCACCAATTCACACAGCATAAAATCATTCATGTTGTGGAACGTTAATTTAATTAAAAAGTAGAACTTGACAAAATATTAGCGACTAAACTGCTCCAAATACAATTGAGTGAACTGAGCCGCACGGCTAGACTGCTCCAGGAGCAGTTGAGTCGCGCGATTCTGAATCGCGTCGTCACAATCGCTAGAGTCGTGCGACTAAAAACGCGGGATTGACAATAGTTCCATACACTTACATGCAAAGCAGACCATAATCAAAGACGCGTGGCTACAATCGCGCGGCTTGAGCATCAAAAATCGCGCCATTGACACTCCACCTTATACATATAATATACTTATAATGCAAGTTTGTGTCAATGCTAAAGGAAGTAAGTTATTATATTAAAACTAAAAATTATTTGGTAACTATACAGTTTAGGGGCTTCACCTCAAATATCGATGAAATTATGCTCAATCGACGCGTTTTTGCACGAAACGAAAGAATCTGACAAAAAAGTGTCGCGCTGCCTCGCGAAATATTAATCGTAAGTTGATGATTATTCAGGTTATGCTGCCATATCGACGACATGAACATGCCTTGTGGTCACATGCGCATGCTCAGTTTCCACGCGAGCATGCAAAAAGTACGCGAATTTGAAACATATATGAACTTATAATGCATTACTTGGCTTTCTCTCAATTTTAAACAAATATATCTATAAAATATATGTTATGGTCAAAGCCCGCGGCATTCCTAGTATTGACTAGTCAATTTTACGGAATGACTGGTCAATCGTGCGGAATAACCAAGCGTCTTGATTCAAGCAGTTAGATATCACGCTGAGAGTTTGATTAGTTTTATTATGCGGGGAAAGGGGCTCCCCCGCCTATTTGTGTATTCCGCCGCAGGCGGAGCCCCTTCTCCCGCATAATAAAACGAATAAATCTTTATTGCCAGTAAGCGTCGAATATTATTTTCCTTGTTAACGGGGGGAAATCCTGCATCGGATACCCCCAGCCCCCGGAGAGCGGTTGGGCGGTTATACCGGACTACTACTGGCTAAACTCCTCCCCCCAAGTGTCCTTCACTGCGCGTTAGGTGTGTGTGTGTGTGTGTGTGTGTGGGGGGGGGGGGTGTAGAGAACAAACTGAATTACTCTTTTGACACCCTCTCCGCGCACGGGCATTTTTGCCCTCCACCTCCGGGACCTTGTTTGTTACACGGTCCCGTTCTCCCCTTTCCCCTTTGCGGGGGGGGGGGGGGGGAGAAAAGGGTACCCTTCTCCATCCTGGTGAGGCGGGGACACCGCCGCTCCACCTCCCGTTGTTGTTGGGAGGTAGGATCGACGCGTGGGAACCCCCGCCCACGCGCCGACCCCCCAGGCCTCTCA
The DNA here is from genome assembly GCA_035220575.1 of Temnothorax rugatulus. Lineage (NCBI taxonomy): Eukaryota > Metazoa > Arthropoda > Insecta > Hymenoptera > Formicidae > Temnothorax > Temnothorax rugatulus. Next base: position 23,478 of record JASTWL010000869.1, on the reverse strand, counting down.
TCACAACTTGAGATGAGAGACGCTTAGGGCCGATCTACAATGGGTGTTGTAAGTCGTGAGTCGTAAGAATTGACCAATCACAGTCCATTATTCTCCTTGCGGTCGAAGAATAATGAACTGTGATTGGCCAATTCTTACTATTTACGACTTACAACACCTATTGTAGACCGGCCCTTACCCTTGAGCGTGTCGGCCGGAGCCGGTCACGCGCACTTAACCCCCGAGCGTGAGGGAAGAATTCCCCCACGCGGGAGTCGCGACTACTCGACTTTGACTTCTCTCGAAAAACTTCCCTACGAGAGAACGGGGGAAAGCCACGCGAGGAGGGGAGAATACTTCCCTTCTTCACGTCCCTCCCCCTATTGGGATTATCTCATGCCCCTTAGTTGCTGAGGTGCGGGATCGGGGGCTCTTCTTCATCGGGCTCTGCGGGAAGGCAGCCCCCTAATTGGAAGACGCCCCCATCCTCACCATCTTGCTGATTCGCCGCGGGCTGTTCGCCACGCTGGATCCTCTCGTCGTGCTCTTTCTGTGCCATGACTTGGCCGCAGAACTTTGCATCGCTTTCCATTGATCCTCCCCTCCGACCATCGCTGCCACTATGGCCGGAAGGGAGAGATCCTGCCCAATAATATCGCATAAGACTCGGCGCTGTTCCGCCCACGCTGGACAATGTGCCAGAGTGTGCTGTGCCGGGTCCATGCCGTCACCGCAGTGGTGGCACCGTGGTGCGTTCCTTCCCGATTCGACACAGGTACTCACCGAAACATCCGTGCCTTTTGTCATGTGAAACGTGAGTCCGCGTCCCCTTCTGCTTGTCCATTCCTGCAAGCAGGGCTGAACGGCTTCGACGACCTCCTGCCCGCCAACACGAGGTTGGCGAGGTAATCCCTCCACTTGGCAAGGAAGGTCATCCTGGCTAGAAGCCTCACCTCCGCACAGGCCCTGTCCGTGATCGGTACACCCCCCTCCTGGAGCTCCCGCGTACGCCAGAACACGCTTGCATTTGCTTTTTGAAAGAAGAAACCTCGGGCAATAGGGTCGCATTTCAAAATTCAAATGCATGAAGGATTTTCTGCGTATTATTATAACCGAATATGAATCGTTTTTCGTAAGAAGCACGCCTTAAAAACTGTTATTTTTAAACTCGCCAATGTTTCATTTGAAAAACATTCATTATTTCATGCACAGTATTCAAATTATAACAATAAATATATTTTTTTCATATAAAAGTAATAATAATAATAATAATAAATATGTTGCATATAATGTATAATAATATAGAAAGTACTAAAAAAAAGACAAGAAGAACGACGGGGCGCGAACTTGCAATCTTCACACTTGTAGTTCTATTCCGCTACGTCACGCTTGAGCTTTGAATGATGCCTTACTGCAGTGGTACTAAAGGAGCGTGTGATTCACGAGTTACGATTTCTCGTAAATGCTTGAGAGTCACATCGTATAGCATCTGTTACTTCTATACAAATACTACATTCTTGCAAAAATTCGGCAAAATCAGTGATCCGAAGGGTTAGTCTTTCCCTTAGATAGAATAACGAAGCTAGATAGAAGCTGACTATGTACACAGTGAACAATGCGTGAGAAACTAATGTACATGGCTTATAAATAAATAATTTATTAAAATAAATTTATTTTGAAATCGTGGAAATGATAAAAGTAAAGTTGTTAATAAAAAAGATAGGTCTACACTACTCTACAGTATTACTTCTAGCAATGAAAAATACGAGCAATGTATAATTGTTCAAGAAAAATATTGAAGATAAGAGAAATGTAATATTTACTGTTAAAACAGAACATTTATAGAAGTAGTCTACTTAGAAATAATTTCGTTACTTTATAACCGCATTTCGAATATATTAACACACATATGTCATGTTCTTTAAGCCATTTTACATAAAAAGATAATTATTTTAAGAACAATTAAGTTTTCTGATATTACGAAGTCAATTATTTCTTATATGACCAAAAAGGTTCTTAAAATATTATTTTTATTTATTATGTATTATTATTTATATTTAATAAAAGGTTAAAGCTCTCGCATACAAACACTTAAAATACAAGGCAACTGAGAACCAAACCTCCGATTACAAGGCGACAAATCTAAATGTATTTATCCAAAATTACAAAATTACATACGTTTCGGTCCTTCGCTTTGGACCATCTTCAGTGAAGAAAAAATATACATGCAGTTACGCCGTCGTCAAACAATAAAAGTTCCTCAATTCAGCAAAGCCGTCAATTCCGCAGAGTCCGCATTGCCAAATCCATTGGTCGAGTATGTCATCTCCATTCGTTTAATGGCGGGACGATGTAATTTCCCAAGGCGACTGTTGCCTTAATTAAGCAAAAAAACCTTTACAAATCTGGCCTAATCAATCCAGAAACAGAAGACAAGCAATATTACCTGACAGTCACCACGTCGAAATTAACGGACATCGTCACCGAAGCGCAATTTGTCATTGTATTTGCTGTATGTCTAAGTCACGCCGTTATTGCGGGAGAGCGGAACTTATACTGTACAGGGGGACACGACGTGTCGAACATAACAAATAGGCATTAAATATATAACCCCGAGAAGCGAAGTTACATATGCGAAATTTTCCCGATGATCAGTAAATAAACGCTGCTCAATTTCGCTGTGTCCTCCTGCAAATTAATGCCATTGGCTTGGCGCTTAATGTAAAACATCTCCGAGACGCTCCTTCGCGTAAAAGATCTCTCTCTGTCCAAAATTGAGACATTCTCCCAATCGAATTCGTGTTCTTCTAGGCGGGGCTGGGACACGACCGACAACTTCTCCGCCTTTCCACTAAGCTGATTACGGTGCTCTTTAACCCGCGTGCCCAATTGTCTCTTGGTCTGGCCAACATACGAGGCGTCGCAATCACGGCAGTTAATTCTGTAAACCACCCCACTCTGAGCAAAATCATGTAGTAAATCCTTGTGTGGCTTAACGAAACGATTCAGTTTATTCATACCGACGAACGCTGTGCGGCAGTTGAACTTTTTAACCGTGTTGCTGAGGGCGTTAGAAATCTTGTCGATATAAGGGATAACAAAAAATCGATCGAGTTCCCCGTTCTTTGGGGTCGAAATATCCATCATTCCCGTCCTCTGCTGTTCGTCAACCAGTTTGAGCAACCTTGTCCTTACGTGCTTAAAAATAAAATCTCGAGGATATCCATTGACCAGGAGAATATTGACAAGTTTACTAAGATTTTCCTGGTGATATCTCGGGTAAGACAATAGGAACGCCCTATCAACCAAGCCAATGATAGTGCCTATTTTATGACAAGTCGGATGGTGGGAAAAAAAGTTCAAATATCGCCCAGAAAAAGTGGGCTTGTGATACCAGTTGAATTCAATGATTCCATTGTTGATGATTACCGTGGTATCCAAAAAATTAATCGTCCGATTACTTCCAATTTCAACTGTAAATTGTAGCCTATTATGGAAAGAATTAAATATTTCCAAGACTGTCTTGACAAGCGAAAGCGGGATGGACATCAAAACATCGTCCACGTATCTACGATAGATCGGTATAAAAATGGGGAGGCGTTCTAATGCCTTCTTCTCCAAATCCTGCATTACTAGATCCGCCACCACCGGAGACAGAGAGGATCCCATCGGCGAACCGAACGTTTGCTTATACACTACCCCATCAAAAACAAAATAAGTTGAATCCAGCACAAACTGAACCGCTCTCAAAAATTCCTCCTGTGGTATGGTAGTGTTTGCCGCGATGTAAGGCCACCTATCCTTAATACTAGTCAAAACTAGCTCCGTAGGAACGTTTGTGAACAACGAGACCACGTCAAGGGATATCAATTCAAAATGGTCATCCAAGCGTGTACCCGCCAGGCTCCTAATTAGCTCAAAGCTATTTTCCACGCGACTGTTAGCTTTTGGTACGCTCACCTGTATTAGGTCTTGTAGGAACTTAGCTAATGGTTGCAACGGGCCGTTAACCGACGATACTATAATCCTGAGCGGGCAGTTGGCCTTGTGTATCTTCGGTAGGCCATATGCTCGTGGGATAACGCCATCGGTGCGATTGAGGAAATTATACTGTCGCTGTGTGATAAATTTCTTTCCCAACCACGCTTTGAGGATACCATTGAGATCTTTAGTTACTTTACGTGTAGGGTCCTTATTTAACACTAAATACGTATTCTCATCTCCGAGCATCTCCTTCATCTTTCCCATGTACGTGTCCCTGTCCAAAACTACGGTGGTGTTACCCTTGTCGGCTTTAGTGACTAATACGTTAACGTTATCTTTAAGAAAGTTCTTAGTTTCGCGGAGGGCCTGAATTAACGGACGATCGTGGGGCTGGATGGGCATATTTCCAAACGCTACTTTCTCGATGGTTTGTATACAGTGATTGCGAACGCCTTGTCGAAAATTGGAAGGCAAGCAATTCAAACTCGACTCGACGTACTTAATAAACTCACAGGTTATTTTCTCCCCGTTTTTAACCATAGGCATGGAAAAATTAGGACCTAATTGTAATAGACCCTGCACCGTGGTTGGCAATGTGACAGACGAGAAATTGGTTAACCATTTTCCATTGTTACTTTTTTTAAGAAGATGAGAGAACTTCTTTTTTAGTCTCATGTTCCTTTACAAACAATACGTCGAGCGACTTCACCTGGGTGAAATTCAGGAGAGACTTCTTCCAATTTTCGACAAGGCGTTCGCAATCACTGTATACAAACCATCGAGAAAGTAGCGTTTGGAAATATGCCCATCCAGCCCCACGATCGTCCGTTAATTCAGGCCCTCCGCGAAACTAAGAACTTTCTTAAAGATAACGTTAACGTATTAGTCACTAAAGCCGACAAGGGTAACTCCACCGTAGTTTTGGACAGGGACACGTACATGGGAAAGATGAAGGAGATGCTCGGAGATGAGAATACGTATTTAGTGTTAAATAAGGACCCTACACGTAAAGTAACTAAAGATCTCAATGGTATCCTCAAAGCGTGGTTGGGAAAGAAATTTATCACACAGCGACAGTATAATTTCCTCAATCGCACCGATGGCGTTATCCCACGAGCATATGGCCTACCGAAGATACACAAGGCCAACTGCCCGCTCAGGATTATAGTATCGTCGGTTAACGGCCCGTTGCAACCATTAGCTAAGTTCCTACAAGACCTAATACAGGTGAGCGTACCAAAAGCTAACAGTCGCGTGGAAAATAGCTTTGAGCTAATTAGGAGCCTGGCGGGTACACGCTTGGATGACCATTTTGAATTGATATCCCTTGACGTGGTCTCGTTGTTCACAAACGTTCCTACGGAGCTAGTTTTGACTAGTATTAAGGATAGGTGGCCTTACATCGCGGCAAACACTACCATACCACAGGAGGAATTTTTGAGAGCGGTTCAGTTTGTGCTGGATTCAACTTATTTTGTTTTTGATGGGGTAGTGTATAAGCAAACGTTCGGTTCGCCGATGGGATCCTCTCTGTCTCCGGTGGTGGCGGATCTAGTAATGCAGGATTTGGAGAAGAAGGCATTAGAACGCCTCCCCATTTTTATACCGATCTATCGTAGATACGTGGACGATGTTTTGATGTCCATCCCGCTTTCGCTTGTCAAGACAGTCTTGGAAATATTTAATTCTTTCCATAATAGGCTACAATTTACAGTTGAAATTGGAAGTAATCGGACGATTAATTTTTTGGATACCACGGTAATCATCAACAATGGAATCATTGAATTCAACTGGTATCACAAGCCCACTTTTTCTGGGCGATATTTGAACTTTTTTTCCCACCATCCGACTTGTCATAAAATAGGCACTATCATTGGCTTGGTTGATAGGGCGTTCCTATTGTCTTACCCGAGATATCACCAGGAAAATCTTAGTAAACTTGTCAATATTCTCCTGGTCAATGGATATCCTCGAGATTTTATTTTTAAGCACGTAAGGACAAGGTTGCTCAAACTGGTTGACGAACAGCAGAGGACGGGAATGATGGATATTTCGACCCCAAAGAACGGGGAACTCGATCGATTTTTTGTTATCCCTTATATCGACAAGATTTCTAACGCCCTCAGCAACACGGTTAAAAAGTTCAACTGCCGCACAGCGTTCGTCGGTATGAATAAACTGAATCGTTTCGTTAAGCAACACAAGGATTTACTACATGATTTTGCTCAGAGTGGGGTGGTTTACAGAATTAACTGCCGTGATTGCGACGCCTCGTATGTTGGCCAGACCAAGAGACAATTGGGCACGCGGGTTAAAGAGCACCGTAATCAGCTTAGTGGAAAGGCGGAGAAGTTGTCGGTCGTGTCCCACCCCCGCCTAGAAGAACACGAATTCGATTGGGAGAATGTCTCAATTTTGGACAGAGAGAGATCTTTTACGCGAAGGAGCGTCTCGGAGATGTTTTACATTAAGCGCCAAGCCAATGGCATTAATTTGCAGGAGGACACAGCGAAGTTGAGCAGCGTTTATTTACTGATCATCGGGAAAATTTCGCATATGTAACTTCGCTTCTCGGGGTTATATATTTAATGCCTATTTGTTATGTTCGACACGTCGTGTCCCCCTGTACAGTATAAGTTCCGCTCTCCCGCAGTAACGGCGTGACTTAGACATACAGCAAATACAATGACAAATTGCGCTTCGGTGACGATGTCCGTTAATTTCGACGTGGTGACTGTCAGGTAATATTGCTTGTCTTCTGTTTCTGGATTGATTAGGCCAGATTTGTAAAGGTTTTTTTGCTTAATTAAGGCAACAGTCGCCTTGGGAAATTACATCGTCCCGCCTTTAAACGAATGGAGATGACATACTCGACCAATGGATTTGGCAATGCGGACTCTGCGGAATTGACGGCTTTGCTGAATTGAGGAACTTTTATTGTTTGACGACGGCGTAACTGCATGTGTATTTTTTCTTCACTGAAGATGGTCCAAAGCGAAGGACCGAAACGTATGTAATTTTGTAATTTTGGATAAATACATTTAGATTTGTCGCCTTGTAATCGGAGGTTTGGCTCTCAGTTGCCTTGTATTTTAAGTATTTATATTTATTTTTTATTTATTATTATTATTTTAGCAATATTCTATACATATAGTTATTAATTACGGTTTTTTTAAATTATTTCAGATATAAGCAACAAGGTTCTTAAACAAATCGATTCTGATTTCGAGAAGGCCGGACAAGCCAAAGTTTGGTCTGGATTATCACAAATACCGATTACACCGGAAGACTTACGATTTTTATATTTCGGCAATAAGCCAGTGTCAGAGGAAACTTTAATAGATTATTCTAATTTTCTCGGCGACGAACTCTTTTATCGCGGCACTATGGAAATAGCCGATATCCAAACGAAGCTGAATAGTGTAACGTATCTATATCAATTTTCATACAAGAGTGAAACTTCAGTCGTCAGGAAATTACTGGATATAAATCTCTCAGGTATTATCGATAAATAATTAATTTACATAAGAGAGAGTTTTTAATTTTAAAGAATACGTTTATACAGTTATATAATTTAAAAAAATATGCTTAAACATATGAAAAACATTGCATTTTAGAAAAAAAGTTTCGGAAAGGTGTTTGGTTTTGAGGGGGACACAAAATGATAATGTCAGTATAACCTTGCGTGACAATTCCAAAGTCAGGTTAAAGTCACATTAAAATTTTTAAATAAAAACTCTAATTTCTTGTTGTAGATTCTTGTAGCTGACATCAAGACTTTTTCAAATTACTATGATTAAATTGAATTTCAGGATTTTCTGAGTTATGAAACATTAAAGTTTGAGAATCATCGGCATTAACGTTACTCAATATACACCGCGGGAAGATTGCTTGATTTTGTAAAACATCATGTAAAGACCGTATTTATAGTCGGATCTTATATTTAAGACCGTCTTAAGTACGATCTTAAGATGTTATGAGTAACCAATCACAGAGCCGTATTGGCATCTTAAGACATTACTTAAGATAGTCTTAAAATAAGATCCAATTATGAATACGGGTCGTAATCCTAAAAAGGGTTGATATAAGTATGTACGTGTGGACGTGTATGATTTAATTGGGTACAAAACAAAAAATTAAGATGCTTTGAAAAAAATATGATAATTATGCATATTAGCTCCGACCTCACGGATTTCAATAACCTTAACCCTTATCGGTCACACTGGGTAAAATACACCCCAGCGTTTTTTTGACTTCGACAACGACCCAGTAAACCAATGGAAATGGGCAATTTTTTTACATATGTTAAATTAATTTTTTGCAAATCAAACCTATACAGTCTTTTTAAGGAAGACTTAAACTACAACAGGATATTTTTTTTTTTTAAGGTCACCTACAATTATTTATACACGTGCAAAAACGCTGGGGTGTATTTCACCCAGTATGACCGGTACGGGATTCTCGGGAAGTGTGACCGATAAGGGTTAATGTATATTGTTAAGGACATAACCCTGTTTGAGTAACGCTCAAAAAGTTTTAGCCGTCGCTCATTATTTATTAAAAAGTTATTAACAAATGTAACTGAGAAATATAACAGTTTGTGTCGATACCTACTAACGAGGAAACCTCGCGAACTCGAAAATTCTGATTTTAGTAAAACAGGTGAATAAACTTAGAAATTTTTAGCCTTTCCACACATGTAGGGGTAGTAAAAAGATGAATTTCGATATTTTTTGTAGCTGCCCAAAACCGGTTTTAAGGGGTGAAACCACTCCTCATAATATGTAGAGCGGTTTTTACTTTTCTCGATATATCTCGAAAAATATTTGAGATAGCAAAAAATGTTTCTTATAAAAGTTTTATAGTAAAATCTCCTCTATTCAACAACATTAATAATATTTTTTAGAAATAATTTTTTAAACAAAAGTTTGATTGAAAAATAGAAAAAAATTTTTATTTCAAAATTTTATTAATGTGGTTAAATAGAGATGTTTTTACCATAAAATTTTTATTTGAAACATTTTTTGATATCTCGAATACTTTCCGAAATATATCGAGAAAAGCAAAAAGCCGTTCTACATATGAAGGGTGGTTTCACCCTTTAGAACCGTTTTTGGGCAGCAACAGAAAATTTCTAAATTCATCTTTTTACCTCCCCTACATGTATCAAAAGTTTTATAATAAGAACACCTATGTGTATTTAACCGCAACAAATAATTTTTTCAAAAAATTTATTTTTGCATCTCTTATATAAAAAAATATATGTTGCGTTATTTAATATTATAAACACAATTAAGAATTTTTAATTGACTATATACTGGCAATAATTATAATCGTGGCAACGATTATAATCATCATGACAGATCGTCACCGTGTTTCAACCAAGGATTCTGGTCATTTTAAATTGATGTAATTTTAGATGCTTATAATATAAGCGTCTTGATTAAATAATTAAATTCATTGCGAAAATCGTTATAGTCAAATAAAAATTCTTAATTGTGTTTATTATTCTCTGGCGAAACAAATGTTACTTATTCGGTTTTAATATTATAAAATTGTAAAATAAAGATACTTTTATTCTGAAAGTACTTATAATTCTTTAAACAATATTGTAACAATTTTAGCGCCAACTAAAAATTTCTAAGTTTATTCACCTGTGTGTGCGTGCGTGTCTGTGTGCATGCGTATGTGTGTTTTATAAAATTTTTTAGTTTCAGGGGTTCTTTTGTCAATTTAATCTACACAATTAAATGGTTTGTGTAGTTTACAAAATAAAAGCAAAACCAAATGAATGACAAAATAAAATCAATATTTTATAGAAATAAAGTTAATAATTTATCGCAAATCAAATTCAGCGATTTGAAATGAAACAAACTTAACCATTTAATTGTGTAGATTAAATTGACAAAAGAACCCCTGAAACTAAAATATTTTATAAAACACACACACACGCACGCACGCACGCACACACAGATGAATAAATTTAAAAATTTTAGTTGACGCTAAAATTGTTACAATATTGTTTAAAGAATTATAAGTACATTCAGAATAAAAGTATCTTTATTTTACAATTTTATAATATTAAATAACGCAACAGATATTTTTTTTATATATAAGAGATGTAAAAATAAATAAATTTTTGAAAAAATCATTCGTTGCGGTTAAATACACATAGGTGTTCTTATTATAAAACTTTTCACACATGTAGGGGGGCGGGGGGGTAAAAAGATGAATTTAGAAATTTTTTGTTGCTACCCAAAAACGGTTCTAAAAGGTGAAACCACCCTTCATATGTAGAGCGGCTTTTTGCTTTTCTCGATATATTTCGGAAAGTATTCGAGATATCAAAAAATGTTTCAAATAAAAGTTTTATGGTAAAAACATCTCTATTTAACCACATTAAAAAATTTTGAAAAAACCTTTTTTTTCTAATTTTTAATCAAAATTTTGTTTAAAAAATTATTGTTAAAAAATATTAATGTTGTTGAATAGAGGGTGTTGGCGAAATTCTTGGCCGGGCGTAAATCGGTTCGCCAATTAGCGGAAGAATGCCGGGTCGACCCCGACAGGGATCGGGAGTGCGGAAATTGAATGGACACTGCGTTTACCACAATTGTGCAAAGCACTCGTTTAATATTCGATACAGTTATGCCGAAAAGCCTTTACAGAGGCGCGGCAGATATGAGTACGGCGTGCACGTGATGCACGTGTGATCCGCGTGCGCGACTGGTGACAACACGGAACGCACTGAGGCGCGCATTATTACCGCCGAGACGCGCACTAATTTTATACAAAGTTCACTACTCGCGTGAGGGCGAGTATAAGGGTGCCATTACATGGAGCGCGGAAACGCGGAAACGCGGAAGCGCGGAAGACAAAATTTACTAGATTTCCGTCGATCCGTTTCGTTCATTTGGTTGCCTTATATTACATGGAGCACAATTTGCGCGGAAAAGCGGAATAGGGAATTATAAAATAAGAATGTTTACCGGTATTTATTGATTAAAATGCTTGTATTCAATAAATAAAAGATAAGCATACTAATACAAATTGCAATGAATTAAGTCAACACACATTTAATAAAGGAATATAAATGTCTAGTTATCACCATATTGTTCCGCTTTTCCGCGCAAATTGTGCTCCATGTAATATAAGGAGAAATAAATTTGCGGAACGAGCGCGTCAAATGTTCGTTCTTTTTCTCTGCACTGTTGCACTCAGATACCGCAGATAGGTTATGTATTTTTATAATATATTCTATCCCGCTTAGAATATTGTAGACATTTCTCCGTGAAATTGGAAAAGTGAGTTAATTGTTATAAACTATTCTTTATATACTTGTTTAGCACTTCTTGGCACACACACACGAAACACGCATAAATTCCGCTGTTCCGCTCAAATGGGATAGAAAGAAGCGACGGAAACGCGGAATCTAGTTACTTTCTTTCCGCGTTTCCGCGTTTCCGCGCTCCATGTAATGGCACCCTAATGCTGCAGGTGCACTAAGGCGCAAGTTCGTCGCCGCAATGTGAGTGCGGGAGCGAGCGCCCAAACGGCGCGATTGAGAGTGCCTGTGAGACACTTTTCGCAAGTGCTTGGATGGCACGACAACTGCAGTCCGGATGCACGACGGGGCGTAAATCCGCGTGAACCGAAACATGCTAATTTGACGGAGACACGACGGCGAGGTTCGACCGCGTGCATCGGAGTATAATTGCGCGAGACGGGTGCAAGTCGGCTGGAGTACCACTTGAACCGCCCTACAATCTGCTACTGATGGGACCGGAGCTCTCGCGGGCCCGTTTCCGGAGTTTTCGGTGACGCGACAATTATTCGTCCAATGAGCGCGGTTGACAGGATCACGGGATCCTGGCATGTCGGGATCGATAGCGCGACGCGAGAGACCGCGCGGTCAGGGGTGACGAGGGGTGCGGCGCGAAATCGCCTCGTTCAGGGGGCGGCTCAGGGATGGCGTTAGCGGTATCGATCGCGGTGATCGATCGCGACGATAGAAAATCCCGAACAGAGGAGATTTTACTATAAAACTTTTATAAGAAACATTTTTTGATATCTCAAATATTTTTCGAGATATATCGAGAAAAGTAAAAACCGCTCTACACACATATGAGGAGTGGTTTCACCCCTTAAAACCGTTTTTAGGCAGCTACAAAAAATATCTAAATTCATCCTTTTACTCCCCCTACATGTGTGCGAAGTTTTATTAAAATCAGAATTTTTTCGAGTTCGCGAGGTTTCCTTGTAAGAGAAGTAATTTGCTGATATGTGTATATAGACAGTATACACATATCAGCAAATTACTTCCATAGCACTGGCACAAACTATTATATTTCTTATAAATTCTTTTGTTAATAACTTTTTAATAAATAACGAGCGACGGCTAAAACTTTTTAAGCGTTACCCAAAGTCGTGTCCTCGACAATATATATATAATAAGGTTATTGAAATCCATGAAATTGGAGCTAATATGCATATTTACAAAAAATATATAATATTATATATAATGTAAATAATATAAAAGGCAGCACCACTACACGTACATACATGGTCCGAAAAAAAGCGGACCTGTGGAGAGCATGCGGAGACTACCGCCCACTGAATAACCGGACAAAGCCGGACAGATACCCGGTGCCACATATTGAAGACAAACATTTTTAATATGAAATATAAAATATCTCGTAAAGTATTTACTTTTCGATAATTTTATCTTGATACTTTTGTACGTAGAATAATGAAGAAAATCGAATATTAATATTAATTTTTACATTTGCAATTTTGCAAAATTGAATGCGTCTACAAAATGCAATCAAATTTTTTAAAAAACATTTCTTTCTAAAATGCGATGTTTTTTTATATATTTAAGTATGTCTCATTTTTTAAAATGGGATACCCTGTATATGGCAAATATAAAATAGTACTTCTAAATCTTTATACATGATTGTAAACATGATTGTTTGACTGTGATTTTGTAATATTTGTTTGGCACACCACCATGTATATATAATTTGTGTATATCTATGTATAGTTATTAAGTAGATTAGTTACCCCCGTTTCTTTCTTTTTGTAATTTTTGCGCGAAACGTCGGCGGATCGCGAGCAGCAGAAGCGTGCGACTCACCTATCGGTGCTGCCATCGCCCATCCGCCGACAGCATCCACTCCCCCCGAAAAGGGAGCAACTACTCGCCCGCGGCACATTTCAGGACCGCGGGCACTCATCGTCAATTCGTCCGAGCATACACATCAGCCTAAGCACACTCGTTGGGAACGATCGAGTCTACACCAATCACTCGGACGCAATCACATTCGTTTGAACGAAGTCAAGGCCTTACACCCTTACCTCGTTCTGGGGCACCGTCGAGTCACTACACACTCACGGTGTCTTTGGATATTGCCGTCTTAGCGTATCACCATTCGGGTGTCGCCAAACGGCAGGATCTCATTCGGAGGTCCACACACGCACTCATCGTTCATCCGTCTTACGGAACACTCAAGCCGTCTTACGGCACTCATCATCGCTGCGAGGTCTCGGGGTGCACATCGGCCCACTCGAACCTCCAGAAGACCATTCGCTACTCCAGGAGTGCGAACCTTTCCTGCTGCCTTGCTTTACCTGCCTGCTTTACTTGCCTGCTTGCTTTGGCCTTGCCTTTCACCTGCTTGCCTGCTGCATGCCGAACTAGACGAGGCTATCTAAGCGGCCACGAGGCCCACGGACAGAACGAAGCCCGGTGGATTCCAGGATACGACGGCCGACCGACACGGTGAGTCGCTTTTCGCTTTTACAATCTTGCTGCATGCATTTTTGTCTTCGCGTTATAATTAGTCGTGAGGGGACTCAATTACCCCCCTCCGGTCCTTCGAGCAACATCGCTAATTTCGCACATCTCGCCTCCGGGAGACTGACACCCCCCCCGTTCATTGGTCCTTCGAGCCGGATTTTCGCGTTATAAAATTACCGCCGACCTTTCGCGTATCTCGCTTTATTCGCTAATTTGCTAATATTCGCTCATTTTTGTAATCGCGCATTGCAATAACAGGTGGCGCGTGATAGTCTCCAGTCTCGCGCGATATATATCTCTCGCTCGCAATTCTTAATTCGCGACGAGAATACTCGCGTGAACTTTTCGCTTGTCGCAACACGTGCCATTGTCGTTATCTGCCTTTGTCGTGAATTCGCCAATTTGTTCACTTTGTAATCGCGAGGTGCAATAACACGCGGCGTGTTAATAACCACCAGTTTCGCGCGATATCTCTCGCTCGCAATTCTAATTCGCGACGAGAGTACTCGCGTGAATATCTCGCTCGTCGTAACACGTGCCGTCGCCATTGTTCGCATCAATCGCGAATTGCAATAACGCGGCGTGTTAATAATCTACGATTCCGCGCGATATCTCTCGCTCGCAATTCTTAATTCGCGACGAGAATACTCGCGTGAATCTCTCGCTCGTCGTAACACGTGCCATCGCCGTTATCTGCACTAATCGTGAATTTCGCAATCGACGCGGTGATTAGTTAAAATCGGTAATTGCGAACATAGCAACCGAAATATTCAGATCTCGAATATTCTCGGGCAAGCCAAACGTTTTCGCTGCCCCGTCGACGGCCTTGGCGCTCGGTCACGGGCCGGCCGCGTATACACGTTTTTTCTAAATAGACTCGCGCTCCATAATAACGCGCTACATTGTTTTCGTTGTTGCTGGGTGTGTTTCGGCACGACTCGAAACACATATTATTCCGATCGTTGGAATTCTTGCAAACATAATTGCCATCGATCGAATACGCTGTTTGTCGGCACTGGTTCCCGGTATAGAATATCTTATATAGCACTCAAGGTAATCTTATTAGAGATTATAATTACAATTATAATCACAATTACAAAGAAGTTGTCGTAATTAATGCTTGTGTCGTGGATTATTGCTCGTGTCGTGTGTATACTGCTCGTGTTGTATATACGCTGCTCGTGTCGTAACACCGTGCGCAACATATATTGCTGAAATTCTCTGAATGAATACTTGAGTGCATTTCTCGTCGTAACCGGGTACTTGTGCCAATCTATTTGACAATTTTGATTGTTGATACAACTAATTATTATTTTGTACATTCCTTGCAACCCTCTTCCTTGATAGCTCTGCACTGTGTTTGATTCTCTTTTCTCTGCGTTCGCGTTCACTATTCTTGCGTTGACTAAATCGTCATTTTGATTGCGCGAGCAATACGAATTACTATATTGTGTTTGAAGAATATTTCTCGTGAATATTCCATCGTGCCTTCGCGTAGGAATTCGAACCGAGCCATCCGTTACTCGTCACCTTGGCGAACGGAACAGTGTTGTTTTGTTTTTTCTGGCATTCCAAACTCGCAGCCTATTGTCCTCCGGGACTTGTCGATATTTTCGTGCTGAATTGAGTCGTCATTGTTTCGAGTTCACGTGAACCCTCAACCCTGCGCGCGTGTTCCACTTTATTTGGTTTAGTGGTCGTGTTTCGCTCATCATGGGCCGGGGTCACATAACTAAACGCGAGCTGTGTATACAGCGGATGAGGGAGATTCATGAGCTGTCGATGCTCGCCGTGGATAATGTCGCACAGAGGCCGAATTTCCTCGTTAGATATCCCACCGTAACTAGGTTGATCGAAGATTTTGAGGCAGCTCACCTCAAGGTAATCCAAAACGCCTCGGACGAGGCGTTTGCCGCAGAAGACGCGATCCGCAAGGACTTCGACCAGATGCGCTTCGCGACAGTCGGGCGTTATGAAAAATTTGTGGGCGCCGACCGAGCGACCACCTCGGCCCCTCAGGCTCCGGTCCAGACATCGTCTATCCGACTGCTCAAAATCTCACTTCCACAATTCTCGGGAGATCTCGCCCTTTAGTCCTCGTTTATCGCGTTATACAACGTTTCCATTCACGAGAACCGGAATATCTCCTCTATGGAGAAGTACCAATATTTGATGGCCTCATTGAAAGGGGAAGCGCTCAACGTCGTTAAGAACCTCCCCCTCTTCGCCGAGAACTACGCGATAACCTACGACGCGCTGATTTCGCGATATCAGAACAAACGAGATTTAACAGATTACCACGTGGATTTGATGCTGAACGCCAAAACGTTAAAATCGGAGTCAGCCGCCCCTCTGCGTACGCTGTTGGACACATTTACCGAAAATACGCGGGCATTGAACCTGTTAGGGTTTCCCACGGACTCTTGGGACTACCTACTACTCAAATTCTTGCTAGAAAAACTACCTCGTTCGCTTCGCGAGAAGTTTGAATCCGAACACCGGGCAGAGGAAATACCAAAGTGCGCAACTTACAAAATTCCTCTCAGATCACTGCCGGGTCCTCGCGTCCGTATCGGGCCCCTCGAATATGTCGCTCAAATCACAATCGTCTTCGCCGAAAAATTCCGCGTCGGCGTCGTCGCTTGCAACTCGAACTGCCGAGTGTCCGGTATGCAAAGAGCAACACCTCGTCTTCAAGTGCCCTCAATTCTTGAAATTATCTTCTAGGGAAAGGCACTCAACGGCAAAAACCGCGAATTTATGCCTTAATTGCCTTCGCGCCGGTCATGGCGCTAACAACTGTCCATCGACGTGGACGTGTCGGTCGTGCCAGGCTAAACATAATACGTTGTTGCACTTCGAACGAAATTCGAGTTCAGCGAGCACCCCCGCGGATACCGGAGCCTCCTCCGAATCGACAGTCGACAAGAATCCGTCGCCGCAAAATAATGAGCCCCACGTCACCATGACTAGCGTTGCGAAATCAAATTTGATCGTATTATTGTCAACGGTGCAGGCCGAAGCTCTCGACGTCCACGGGAATCCCTTCCCTGTTCGCATTCTTTTGGATAGTGCCAGTCAACTGAATTTTATTTCGGAGAACTGCATGCGAAAGGGTGGGTTCGGACGAACCAAGTGTCGTACCATCGTCCTAGCGGTAAATGATACCAAGGCGGCTGCCACTCTAGGTAGCACCTCACTCGTGATTCAAGCACAGGGCAATGGCAATATTCGCATTCCAATAGAAGCTACGATTCTCCCGCGCATCTCCGCCCTATTACCTAGTAGTCAAGTTGAGCAAAGAGCGTGGAAACACATAGAGGGATTAAAGCTTGCGCAGTATCACTGACCTGGTCCCATCGACATCTTAATCGGCGCAGAGATCTTTGCGTCATTGCTTCGGGACGGTCGTCGTGTAGGGAAGAAGGGCGAACCAGATGCCTTTAATTCTATTTTTGGCTGGGTTCTCGTCGGTTCGGTGTCGACGCAGACGTCTCGGTCTACACATTCGTTTCTGACTCTCGACTCTTTAGACGCGTCGCTTAGTCGATTCTGGCAATTAGACGAGATTCCCACAGTTCCGCCGTATTCACAGGAAGATAGACGTTGCGAGGAACTATTTGCGCAGACCACGCGTCGCGATGTATCTGGTCGCTTTGTGGTGTCGTATCCTTTCACAAAGGATAACCCTTGTTTCGTTGGCACGCGTCAAGTAGCCTTGAATAGATTTCGCGCACTTGAGCGTCGCTTCAAATTAAACGCAGAGTTTAAAATGAACTACAGTAAATTCATGCAGGATTAGTTGGATAATGGTTATATGAAATTGATTAAGCAGCCGTTCCCAGTGGACGGACCTGTATTCTACCTGCCCCATCACGGGGTATTCAAATCAGATAGCACGACTACGAAATTGCGTGTCGTGTTTGACGGATTGGCTAAGGATCTGAATGGCGTCTCGCTGAATCAAATGTTGCGATCCGGTCCTAAGCTACAGTCAGACATAGTTGTAATATTATTGAGATTCCGGATCGGTCTCGTGACGCTCACCGCGGACGTCAAACAGATGTTCCTTCAAATCTTGGTCGAACTCGGTCAGTGTGACTACCAGCGAATAGTGTGGCGTTTCTCAGAGAACGACCCGATCTCGGACTACCTTTTGTTGACCGTCATCTTCGGATTGACATGCTCTCCGTTCCTAGCGATTGCTTGCTTGTTGAAGTGAGCGGCTGAAGACAAAATAAGTTACCCGTTGGCCGCAGCCGTCTTGGAGGAGAGTGTTTATGTCGAGCTTCAGCGGCAGCTACAAGCCTTGCTTAAAACTGCAGGCTTCGAACTCAGAAAGTGGGCCAGTAGCCATCCGTCGGTTTTAGCTGATCTAGATCCGGAACTCTGTAGCCAGTCGTTATTATCCTTTGAATCGCCTGAAGATCAGTTTCTTAAGGTTCTTGGACTTCGTTGGTATCCTCAAACGGATAACTTTGACTTTCAGGTCAATCCGTTGGACAGAGACTGCATCAAACGCACCATTCTCTCTGAATTAGCTCGCATCTTTGATCCATTGGGGTTCTTAACCCCGCTTACGTTCGTAACCAAACGATTGATCCAGCAACTCTGGATGCTCAAAGTGGAGTGGGACGATAGGCCTCCTTCGGAGATATGTTCTAGATGGGAAAGATACAAGTCGGAGCTCTCCGCGTTAGCCTCCATTCGCATACCTCGCACTATCGTGGTCGATAACGTAGTCAGGCGAGAGATCCACGGATTTTGTGATGCGAGCGAGCAGGGCTACGGAGCCGTTGTAAATATTAGGATCGTCGCCGAGAGCGGTGTGGTGATCCACATGCTCATCGCCAAATCAAAGGTGGCCCCACTCAAGGCCATCACATTACCGAGACTCGAGCTTTCCGCGGCGGTTTTGCTGTCAGATTTGTTTTAGAGTATGTCGGGAAAATTCTCCGACTCAAAGTTGCCCTCGACGATACATATGCCTGGTCGGATTCTGAGGTTACCCTCGCGTGGATACGCTCGGCTCCGCACCGTTGGAAGACGTTCGTGCGTAATCGTGTCGTACGCATCCTGTCCAACACAGACATTTCTTGCTGGAAACATGTCGATACCAAATCTAACCCAGCTGATTGTTGCTCAAGGGGCTTGTTTCCCCAAGAACTAATCGATCACCCGCTTTGATGGACCAGCCCCGCGTGGCTCGTCGAATTCGAACCCACTCAAGAAAAGACATTGGGAGCTGAGGATCTCCCCGAGGAGGAAGAAAATTTTCGCGCCTTTGCCTCCATAAATGCTGATGACGTAGAGTCCATTACTGTAGTCGATTCGCTCATCGATCGTTTTTCGTCGTTAGACAAACTCATTAGAGTGTTCGCATATTGTCTCCGCTTCGTCAATAGAACTAGATCAAATGCGCTCACTCCCGCCGTGGATCAAATCGAATTTCATTCGACCTTATTATATCTCGTCAAATTCGTTCAATCTCGTTGTTTTGCAGAGGATATCAGTAAATTAAAACGCAATCAGAGTTACTCCAAACCTCTGCGAAAGATCGCCCCCTTCTTGGATGCTCGCGGAGTCCTCAGGGGTGGGAGGCAGACTGACTAATTCCGCCATCTCCTACGAAGCTAAGCACCCAGCATTGCTGCCTAGCCGACATCGACTCACGGAACTCATAGTAGAGCGCTCCCACCGCCTACATTTGCATCCGGGGACGTCGAGCGTTACATTATCTCTGGTCACAAAACTTCTGGATTCGGAGGGCCCATCAGGCCATTAATCGCTGCCCATCGCGCTGCTATCAATACTTCCGGGCGAATACGCGTACTATACAACCGCCCATGGCGGACCTGCGTGTCGCCACGGTGAGGGTGGCGGATGGCTCATTATTACGACCCTTGGCGAAGCTCTACCCGTTGTCAACGGGCAAACCCCCAGAGATCTCCGTTCAGGCGTGAAAATACGTCGTATTTTGGTGGGCGGAATGTTTGGCACACCACCATGTATACAATTTGTGTATATCTATGTATAGTTATTAAGTAGATTAGTTACCCCCGTTTCTTTCTTTTTGTAATTTTTGCGCGAAACGTCGGCGGATCGCGAGCAGCAGAAGCGTGCGACTCACCTATCGGTGCTGCCATCGCCCATCCGCCGACGGCACCCACTCCCTCCGAAAAGGGAGCAACTACTCGCCCGCGGGCACTCATCGTCAATTCGTCCGAGCATACACACCAGCCTAAGCACACTCGTTGGGAACGATCGAGTCTACACCAATCACTCGGACGCAATCACATTCGTTTGAACGAAGTCAAGGCCTTACACCCTTACCTCGTTCTGGTGCACCGTCGAGTCACTACACACTCACGGTGTCTTTGGATATTGCCGTCTTGGCATATCACCATTCGGATGTCGCCAAACGGCAGGATCTCATTCGGAGGTCCACACACGCACTCATCGTTCATTCGTCTTACGGAACACTCAAGCCGTCTTACGGCACTCATCATCGCTGCGAGGTCTCGGGGTGCACATCGGCCCACTCGAACCTCCAGAAGGCCATTCGCTACTCCAGGAGTGCGAACCTTTCCTGCTGCCTTGCTTTACCTGCCTGCTTTACTTGCCTGCTTGCTTTGGCCTTGCCTTTCACCTGCTTGCACGTGCTTGCCCTGCTGCATGCCGAACTAGACGAGGCTATCTAAGCGGCCACGAGGCCCACGGACAGGACGAAGCCCGGTGGATTCCAGGTACGACCGACCGACCGACACGGTGAGTCGCTTTTCGCTTTTACAATCTTGCTGCATGCATTTTTGTCTTCGCGTTATAATTAGTCGTGAGGGGACTCAATTACCCCCCTCTGGTCCTGTCGAGCAATATCGCTAATTTCGCACATCTCGCCTCCGTGGGACTGACACCCCCCCCCCCCCCCGTTCAATATTAATAAAGAATTTTTTGTATATTTTTTAATATACCAGTCTTTAAAATTAAAAATATTAATATATGTATATAATGTGTTAGGTTTAAATGTAGACTTACAAACTAGTTATTTTTTTAAAATAATATAATACAAAAATTTCTTGAATAAA
This sequence comes from Temnothorax rugatulus, assembly GCA_035220575.1. NCBI lineage: Eukaryota > Metazoa > Arthropoda > Insecta > Hymenoptera > Formicidae > Temnothorax > Temnothorax rugatulus. The sequence continues at coordinate 2,631 of JASTWL010000869.1, read as the reverse complement.
ATTATTTTGTTCAAAATTTATACATATGCATAAATGGACTTAAATGAAAGTTTATGTTTTTAACACTTTTTTATTATTGATATTTAGTTGTTTCCGCTCATATTTTAAAAACAGCACAAACGACATCTCATAAATAACTACTGAAAGTTACAAAAGTAAAGTTTTCTTGCACCGTATATATATGTGTCATAAAATTTTTATAAAATTGTAATGAAATAGATACAATGTTTTATTTAAAAAAAAACTAAAACTTATTAAAAATGTTTGAAAAATAATAATTTAAAACTTTTCTTAAATCGTTATATAGATCATTTAAACAAAATAGCTTTATTCGAAAAATTTTTATAACTCCATACAGAACATACATCCATTAGACGTCCTTACAACCTCCATGTCTGTCACGTTACACTGTAGCGCGACAAAGTTGCTCGTCTATTTGCGCCCTTACGAGTTATAGTTGTTTGTACTCCAGTAATGTGGAGCTGCTTAACATTATAGATGCTCGAAATGCCATTCGGTTTATATTGTAAACAACGCTCAATATCTCCACATTATTGGGATCTGACATGGAGGCGGGGCTTTAACCAATATGGCGCCGATCGGCTCACAGTTTTGGTGGGCTTCAATACTGTACGTGTTATAGTCTATTATTAAAATGTAATATCCATGGAAAATATTTGTGATTGAGCTGGTGCAAATCCTGCGCAGAGAAAGTTTATTGAAGGCGGAAAGAGTTTTAAAAGCAGGACATATAATTAAATGTGGAATAAATGAACAAAACATGAGAAGTGATGTTGTGAGCTTTACAGCTCTGTGTTTACAAACTTCTCACAGCAGGTTTTCTTCAAGCGTCTCGTTTTGCAACAATATCTATCATCAAATTATTCACCGTTAATTATTATTGAAAATGTATCATTTACACATTCACGATGCTTTAGGTTAAACAAAATCTCAAATTAATTTTTCCTGTCAAAAATAACTTACCTCGCAGTAGTAGTAGTAGTAGTAATAATTTTTATTGCCTTTCCCCGTAGGGTTTACAAATAATTCCATGGCGTTTTTAAGGGACGTACCCAACCCTTTACAAATGACTTTTCCCCCTTCTAACCTGGCCATATGCGACCTCACATCTTCTCTTATTACCCCCTTCCCACCCTCCTCGTCTGTCACCCCTCAGCATGCTCCTTCGGCTTCCCCGCTTCTGCGCCGCTCTGCCTCCCTCCTTCCTGTCGCGGCTCCTCCCTCCTGTCCTCCTGTCCCTCCATCTGTCAAACCTCCTCCTCGTCCGCATCCCTCCTGCGTTTCTCCTCCATCCCTCTCGTGGTCTCGTTCTCTTCATTCATCCTTGTATTCCTGCTTTCCTTCTTCTCCCTTCTATTCTCCTTTCTTCTCCTCTCTTCTCGTACCTCCTCTCCACCAACCCATCCTCATCCCTTTTTCCCATCACCTGTTCCCTGCTTTCTCTCTTGTCTCCACAGCCTTTCTCTTATTCTCCTCATTTCCCAATTTTATTCAGTGTCGCCATCCGCCCTTCTCCTTACTCCTTCAACTCCCCTTTAACTTTCATCTTTCCCCCTCTCTTTCCATCATCCATCCTCTCCCCCTACTTCCTCGTCCAATACCCATCCCACCGCTTCCTGTCAACTTTCTCCTCCCGATTTCCACCTTCTACATTCTCCCATACATGCTCCCACGTTTCCTCCCTATATTCACACATTCTACATCTTCTCTTTCTTCCCCTTCCCTATGTCTGCTCTCTCCCATCTCATTCCCTAATCTAAACCTCGACCCTACTCCATCTACTCTCTCCCCATCCCTTCTTCAAATAACCCGGACACCTTCTTTTTATTACTTTGTACCACCTATTATATTCCGATTTCTCAATCCCTCTCCCATCTCTCTTTCCTCTGCTTCTCCTCATCGCCTCCAAATAACTTGTAGTGCCATTCGTTTCCTTCCTCTCTCAACCTTCAATCTCTTTCAAACCCCACTCCTGTGTCTTCGAAGAAACTTTCCCTCTCCCTCTCCCAACTGAGCCCACTCTTCCTTCCTTCTCCTTCCCTTCAACTCCTCCCAACATAACCTCGCTATCTCACTTCCTTTTCCTTCTTCTAATCTCTCCTGAAATCTCCATGCCTTCATTCCTGCCCTTCCTCTCAGTTTCTCCCTTTGTACTTCCTCCCTCACTAATTGTAAGTACCATGGTGTTCTTCCATCTACTCCCAACATCCATCTAATATACATTTCCTCCAATCTTTCCATTCCGTCCCTCTCTCTCCATCCCCATACCTCTGCTCCATATCCCATTACTGTCCACACCAGTCTATCAAACAGCCACAATCTTTTCCCCATTCTTCCCAAATCTTCTCTTCCCTATCCCCAAATCTTCCCCATCACCGCCGCCGCCTTCTTGATCCTTTCCCTTACCTGTGCTTTCTGCCCTCCATTTCTTTGAAAAACGTACCCTAAATAGCGGAATTCCTTTACCTCTCCTATTTTTTTCCTTCCCATCTCCATCTTCTCTTGCTGTCCCTCCCTCCTCTTTTTCAAACCTCATTATCTTTGTTTCTCACTTTCAAACTCCAACATTTTCCTGCTTAAGTAACCTTCTAACCTTTCTAACATGCTCCT